>MU749256.1:0-14453 GCA_026770625.1 Nicotiana glauca | reverse complement strand
AAACCCACCCACGATGATTTGTTGGATTAAATGCGCCATCTATATTTAGTTTGTAGATGTCAGGGTTAGGTGGCTGCCACGAAATATGGATAGTTGTGAGTTGTCGTGGAAGGGGGTGAGCTAAGGTGAGATATTTGAGTTCAGCGGCTAAGAGGCAGATGGCATTAATAGGTACGGGTGTATTTGTGTGGTTGAATCGATTATTATTATGGTTGAGCCAAATGTGCCGGAGAATAATAGGCACAAGTTGAGATGTTGGTGAAGTGGTATTTGGAGTAATAGAGGAGCGTAAAGGCAGGAGCGCAGGAGAAGTACATAGCTGGTGAAGCCAAGTTATATGATTAGTAGATGGAATTTGAATGTTAAAATGGTGCCAAATAATTAAATCTATTAAAAAAAAGAATACGATTTGAAGCATATTAGTAATAAAACACAACGCAGGCATATTACTACAAATTTTCTCGATAAGTTTTTGTTTTTTGAAATGCATTCAAAATAAACTCATTAAAATATTTTTTTTACATAAGGCATCAAATATTCAATTAAACACTCATCATTCATTTGATTTCGCAAATTATTGTTAATAAATTTTATTGTCGAGAATAAAGAACGAAAAGAGAAAAAAATAGTCAAACTACTTATGGAAGCAACATTGTATGACTCTTGACTCGGCGGTTCAAGGTTTTGTAGGTCTATAGCTTAAACCCAGCTGGTGTATCTTACATATGTAGAAGCACAAAAATTTCAAAAACAAAAACTGATACCGCGTGCCTTCGATCTCGCGACCTCATTTATAGGACTGAATCACTTGACCGGACAACCTGCTTAGCTTCCTTCGTGAAGCTGTGCCACTTTATTTTATTTACTCTAATTTGTGTTTTGACATTTCTATCTTATATTAAATATTTAGTAAAATTTTCCGACGAACCGCTTCGCCTAAGGTTGATCCGCCCATTCATTCAAGAATTTATATAGAGATAGAGAATAAGATAATCAAAATGAAAAATGCGAAATATCGACTAATTGTGATGTTAAAAATGTAATTAAGTAATCTCTCGACAAGTTTACGATCAATAAATTGTCATCCACAGTTAAAACATGGGGTTTTTAAGATGAAACTATTGAAGAAGATGCATAAAAATTCATTCTTTTCTTTTTTCTTCGCTTGACAAAGGATAATAATAATAAAAGAAGATAGAAGAACATGCAAGAAAGAAGAGACTAATCAAGAATGGAAGTGTAAAGAAAATGCAATGTAGTTTGTGAGGATTTAAAGGAAAAGAAAGATACTTCGAAATTTTATTGGAAGACGAAGAAAACGATTTTGAAGAAGGTAGGGGGTTGGGCGCTGGGAGTATGTTTATACATTATGCATATAACTGATGCATTATACAGTCAATTATTATAGATATAAATATTGAGTATAGCGCATATATTACATGCGTTACACTTTAAAGGAATAACTAGCCGTAAAGTATAGTGTATGTATTAAATGTGTTATACATAATATGGTACTCAACACTTTCCTATTTTTATCTCTTGAATCAAATATTTACAATATTTTCATTTCGGTATTTTCCCATAATTACCAAAATAATTAGGGGTAGCTTGGTTTGCAATCAGAGGCGGATTTAGAAATTCAGGACGATGGGTGCACCATTACTTTCAAGATTAACATTTAGTTTGATAATATAAAATTTTACAATCACAACAACTTACCGAGCAAAAAAATAATTAGTTTCATTATCACACAAACAAATATTATCAATTTACAATTGTATGCGACGAGTTTTCATACTTTGAAAACGATCAATAATAGCATCATTACTTACAGTTGCAAATACCTTACGCTTTATATTGCAAACTAAATAACCATTAAAAAACTCTTCACTAATTCTATTACGTAGATCACTTTTTATGAGCTTCATTGAGGAGAATGCCCTTTCCACGCTTGCAGTAGCAACAGGTAGAATCAAAGTCAACTTCACAAGTAAATAAATATGACACCAAGTTTGATCCAATTTCGTCTCTGCCATCACTATAGCAAGATCCTTCATTCCCTTCAAGTTGATAAATTTGCTATGAGGCATTCGAGCATAGACAATGAAACTATCAAGCTGAAAGCTGAGATCTCGAAACTTGTTGTCATCAAACTCACTTGGATAATACTCGGCCAACTTCATTATTTTGTCTTTGTCAAAATTAGCAAATGAATCAATCGGATTCAAAGAATCCATACCAAGGAGTAAGTCACTAGTCACTACATCAAAACGACTATTTAACTCATGAAGCTGCAAATCAATAGCTGCATAAAATATTTCCACACTAAAGTGATGTGAATATGAAACTCCTGACCTCTTTCGTTTCGATATTGGATAGTCTTCATCCATTTTGGGGATCATAATATCATGTTCACCACAGAACGAGTAAACTTCATTTATCAAGATGTCGAATTCACTTTCTCTCATAGTCTGCAATCTTATCTTTGCAAGGTCAAGCAACCTCATAGCATTGACTATGTCTTGATCTTTCTTTTGTAAAGCTTTATTCAATTTATTTGTAAAAAGCGACATCTTGAACGTCAAGTGCAATAAAAACACAAACTCAAATTCTTGAATATTACCCAAAAGAATTTTTACTGCAAATCTATCAAGAGAAAGAAGACTATCTTGTTGTATATCTTTAAGCACGTTAACAATCAAAGAAAATATAATCAAGAAATTTTCCGAGGTCTGAAAATGCGAATCCCAACGGGCATCACCCGGTCGTTGGAGCCCACGTTCTTGATTCAATCCTTGCCCGACAAGTATTTCTCCAGACTTAAGTAATTCTTCCAACTTTTCTACTTGGTGTTGTCGAAGTATTTCCCTGCGTTTAAAAGATGCTCCAATAATATTCAATGTATTAGTGACAACATCAAAAAAATTATTCACATCCAGATGCTTTTTAGAAAGAGCTACAAGTGTTAATTGCAACTGATGGGTAAAACAATGAACACAATAGGCAGATAAAACGTCTTGTAAAATCAAAGACTTTAGGCCATTTATTCTTCCTTGCATATTACTAGCTCCACCGTAACCTTGTCCACGTAGCTTGGATGATCTTAACGAGTAATCCAAAAGCAAATCATAAATTATTTTCTGTAATGATAGTGCAGATGTATCATTCACATGGATACCCAAGAAGCGCTCAATCACCTCCCCTCTTTTGTTAACATATCGTATAACAAGGGCCATTTGCTCTTTATATGAGATGTCCTTTGATTCATCAACCAATATCCCAAAAAAGTCATCATCCAAATTTTGGATAATAGCTTTAATTGTTTCTTTAGCACAAGCATCCACAATATCCTTTTGAATTGCTGGAAAAATCATCATATTATTTTTTGGAGCTTTATGTAATATTACCTTTCCCACATCTGAATGCTTATCCCCATGAAATTCCAAAAGTTCAAGAAAAAGACCTTTGTATTCGGAATCTTCACTTTCATTATGACCACGAAATGACAATCCATTTCTCAAGAGAAATCTTACCACATCAACCGAGGCATTTAAACGTATCCGATGATCACTTTTTACTTTCTCACTTTGCTTGTGAAAAGAAGATTGAATCGATTGTTCTTGATTTATCAAATCTTGCATCCTATTAAAATATTTGTGATGGATACTATCTACTTCCCCGACATGCGTTCTAAGTCTTTCCGTATCCAACCCTTAAACCCATCTTTTGTAAATGCTTCTCCCGCATTACCGCGACTTTCAAATTCATTCTTAAATAAATAACAACACAAATAGAATGCAACATCATTTTTTTTTCTATATTCCAACCATTGAGAATATGGACCCTTAAACCAATCGGGATTAAATTGGCGCATTTTGTTCCCAAATTTAGTTTTAGGGAAAGCATGGCCACTCGGTTGACAAGCCCCTTTTTGAATATAATATCTCCTTACTTCATCTCGGATATTAGGGGCATACTGAAGAGTCGGTATTGTTTCTTTGGGATCAGGATTGGGAGATCCTAGCTCAAGAACACTATCAACATTTGAAGGAGGGGATAAGATTGTCCCTCTTTGGATTTCAGGAGCTATATTCGAACTAACAGAAGGCCGACTATTACCATTGGAACTTGATTGGCCAATGTTTGACCTGATCACAAATTTATCCATTTTGATGTTCCTACAAATTTAAATATCTCTCATCATCAAAATTCAAATTCATAATCACTACTAAAAAAATCAGGGTTTAGCGACAGATAAAATCTGTAGCTAAACAGAAAAATCCGTCGCTAATCTCATTTAGCGATGGAATAACGACGAATTATCAAAAGATTCTGCTAGCAACGAGCATTTTAACGACAGATTAGCGACGACGTTCGTAGCTAATTCCAGTTTTTTTTGTAGTGAATAAAACTAAGGGAATCACACTTTTAAATTCATAATAAACAAGAGGAATCACACCCCTTCTGTATTCAAGAAAATAAGGGAATCACACCCTTTCAAATATATTAAAATAGAGGAATCACACCCCTTTCAAGTTCAATTAAAATAAAATGAAAACTTACCAGTTTTTCTGCAACTTTTGACAAATGTTAACCAATACCTTGACAAATGCTAAACTGTCTGATTTCCGGTTACTACAATCGAAGTGGGCTGGTAATTCAATATCAATCAAAAATAAAAGGATCAGCTCAAGAAAAATTATCAAAACAAAACTAAATCAGAAAAAATCTCCTTCATTCAGTAGTTACAGGAAAAAAAAAATCCCAAAATCGGAATAAACCTACAAGAAAACTTATTAACTAGTTTAGAAAAAGATTGGACCTTACCTTGGAGGAATTGAAAAATAGCATTGCACAAGCAGTTTGAGAGTAAATGGAGACAAAATATCAAGATTATCTTTAGCTTTTAGAACAAGAGACAAGAACAAATCAAAATAGGAACTAGGGTTTTGTTTCTTCTTTTTAACGTGACCTTTTGGGATAAATTGAGATTAGGAATTAGGGAATAATTTTGATGTTTGGGAATTGAGGAACCGTGTGGATTGTCATCTCTGTGTAGAAGGGGATATATGAAATGCTGCGTTACAACGTCAGAATAAATAGAAAGAGAAAAAAAAAGATTTAAGAAAAGCTGCGTTACAGGCTTACAGCGTTAGAATAAATAGAAAGAGAAAAAAAAATATTTAAGAAAAACAAATATGATAACCATTTCCAAGCAGGGATTTGATCCCTTGCCTTAGACTTTTAGGAATAAGAAGGCAAAACCAATGCACCACTTCATTCTTTTTGACCATGGGTGCCATCAAATATATATAACTATTTTTTTGCAAATTATGTACATCATATACATATTTTAGCCGAGGGACCATGAGTTCACGTGAACCACAAATTTCACAGTAAATCCGCCTCTGTTTGCAATACGCTAAACTCAGGATAATAACATATGATTATAATATGAATATTAAATAATAATAAGATTATTTTATAAATTCACGGCTTTAAATTAGACACACGGGTACTTGTAATTTTCTGAAAACGTAATATACAATGCACTTTAGGGAAAGAGGAACTCATTGTTTATTTGTTTCTACAATGCTTTGGAGAGATTTTGAGAGGTAAAAGTGACCTATAATCTGTTTGGCCATTTTTTTTTTTTAAAGTTAAAGATGTTTGGTCAAGATTTTAGAATTAAAAAAAAATATTTTTGAGTAAACAGAATCAGTTTCTGAGAAATAAAAAAAGTAGTTTCTTCCTAAAAATACGTTTTAAAAAAAAGATACTTAGAAACACTTTTTAAAAGTTAGGTCAAATACCAATTGTTGCTCAAAAGTGATTTTCAAATTAATTAGTCAAACACAAACTTTTTCTCACCAAAAATACTTTTTTAAAAAAAAATATTTTTCAAAATAAGTTGATTTTACAAGCTTGGCAAAACAAGCTATTAGGCTTCACTAATCCATCTAAGGTACGTAAGATTTCTGTCACCAACCCCAGTCGGTCAAAGAATTGCTGATCAGATGGTCATCACTCCACACCTATAACCCCAGGGCCATAAATTAGAGTCACCAAAAGAGCAACAACTCCAACAAAGGAGAATATCACTTGACGCCCATCTAATTTAAGATTCTAGGTTTTCATCAAGAATTGAAAGATTATTTTAACATCCAAGACCTTGGGTTGGTGCGACTATTGTTCAAGGTAATTTTCATACTCTTTACCACTAAACTTAGAAACTTTATGATGTATAGATATTTTGATTATGAGATTGATAAAATTGTTGGGGAAAGACAATATAAAGTCATTAATGGACAAATAAAACTTGAATTGAAGAATTGAGTCGAACCAGTAGTTAGGTTGGCAATTCTAATAGCTTGTGATTCTCTAACGGGTTGAATATGCGAGTGTTTAATCAAAAAATGAACTTTTATTCAAAGCTAGGATTTAGAAGAACACGGGTTACTGATAATCAAAATAATGTATAAAAGGAGATGATTTAGGTAGTAAGAGAGTAATCAAGAAAAACAAGTAAACCAAAGTATATTCCAATAGTGTTTCGTGTCCCTCCAATTGATCAGATATCTCCCTTTTATAGATATCTTGGAGATATATGTTTTGTCCAAATCATAATGAGGCTATTATGAGTAATTAATGACACTGAATGCTACGTTACATAATTATAACATTCAATACAAATTCTCTAACGTATTCTACATTTAACGCCTATTAAATGACGTATCTGTACCCTTTTCTATTATCAGATTCATTCCTTTTGATTCTCGGATATAAATAACTTAGATAGGTACGTGCACTGAGTTATTTGAGTAACTGCACGTGCCTCTTCCTCTGCCATTTGCTCGTATCTGTTGTAACTCGTGCCTCTCGACTAGTTGTAATTCTTTGACCATTTGACCAGTCTACGTGTCTTGAAACGTCACCTTCATATTTAAATATAATTTTTTTCAATACAGATAGTCCCCCCACTTTCCATTTATTCATCAGTTGAATATTTAGGAAGTGGATTTCATTTAAAAGAGAATTTTTGTCACCATTAATGCTATGACAAAATTGACACTTCAATTGTCTATTCCATTTAATTCTCCATACACGTGTCGCTTTTCCATTGGTTCGGCAGTTTTGCAGCCCTTTTCAAGGCTTTTTACGGCTCCACTATTCACGAAGTGCCAGTTATCATTATTATGTCCCTTCCATCGCTGCACTTTTACCTTTGGCGGTTGCTTATTAATATAAATATAACTTCTTTCCTTGTTCTTTACCACATAAAGCTTATTGAACACTTAATTCCTCAAATCTCAGTCCTCTTCTTCCTCACACCATTCTTCTTCGCCATGTCTTCACAAAACCTTAACCCTAGGAGAGTTCCCATTGTTGATACCTTCCCCAATGCCCCCACTAGGCATAGAAAGGGAGGTAGGCTTCGTATCTTAGGGTCTACTCATGGTCGTGGTTCGTCTGCACCTTCTCCTAGTTTTGGTCCTTCTTCTAGAACCAAAGGTTCCCTTTCTCAAAAATCTTCTTGTAGGAGTAAAGATCTTCTGAACCATTACGTACGCCTTTAGTAGAGGAGATAGTCCCTTCAGAACTATCTTTATACTATGATAGGGAATCTCTCAGAAATCAAGTTTCCGCTTTAGATCGTGCTGATGCGTACCCCACTCAAATTACAGAAGTTTTGACTCCTGTAGTTCATAAAGACTGCTATTGGAGTAATGGTTTTCCCATTATTATCCCTAATTCAAATCAGAGAATTACTTCCTACTTGATTGGGTGCTGTTTTGTTTATACATACCCTTTCAATTTGGGGTTCAAACCAACTATTGACCCAGTCATTCTTGAATTTTGCCAATTCTTTAATGTCTGTTTGGGTCATATTGGCCCAATCATATGGAGGGCTATTGCCTATCTGAGACATTTAACCAATATGACTGATGTTTCCTTTAATTTCCCTCACTTGATTCAACTTTAGTCCCCTAGGCTTTTCCGTAATGACGTCTTTACCCTAGTGGCCCGTAGTAAGAGGGTTTTGGTGAGCCTTGAAGATGACAAAGACCGTGGCTCGTATGCCCTGTTTGTTGCTGCCCCCGCTGTTGGCTTAGTGGGTGAAGATAATGTTCCCTTCCCTAAAAAGTGGAATTTTGCACGTAAGTCTTTTATCCTTCTCGTGCCTTTTTTATTCAAGTTTATCAACTTCTCTAATTTTGCCTTTTTTTAGCAACCATGGGAGTTGTGGAGGATGTTCCCAATTTATGTGGTTGGGTAGATAAATTGCTGAAGATCGCACCAATGGAGGGTAGGTCTTGGAAAACACTTTATAACCATTACGGTTGGAAAGTAAAGACTCATGGTAATAGTTTATATTTCGTCTTTGACGCATATATATATATATATATATATATATATATATTGCTTTATTGCTCTAACTCCCATCCTTTTTTTTATCAGGATTTGCTATTCGAGGAGTTACTGCTGAAGCAGTTGCGGCCTCTCGTGTCTCTTCGGGAACCCGTACTTCTTTGGGGACTCATATCTCCTTTGAAAAAGCCCAAGAAATAGTCCTGGGTTCTTCTTCTGCGAAAAGGAAAGCTGTTGAAGAAGAAGAGTCTGAAGAAGGGGAAGATGGATGCTCCCTGGTGACGAGGCCACGAGCTAGGAGACGCATCGTATCTGATGACGAAGCTGATGTTTTCCCTCATCTTTCCGTTTCTCTTACCGAAACTGTTGAAACCCCAGTAATAATTCCTGACAATGACGTCACTCCTCACGATACCCATGAGTCTATTGATTAAATTTTCATCAGTGGTTTTGGTGGTGGAAGTTTAGGGCCTAATTTAGATGAAATACTCTTATCTTCTTTTTCAACTTTCGTGCCTGTGATTCTTCCTTACCAACCCCAGCTATTTCTATTCCTTCTTCTACCGCTACTCCTTTGACAATTCCCCTACTTATCGTTCATCATACGGCAGCGGGTTCTTCAAGTAGAAGTACCTCTATGAGGAGGGTAACTATTGAAGTTTCTGTTGATAGCAGCCTTTTGAGGAAGTCAGGTCAGGCAGATGTATTGGTGGAGCCTTTAATTGGCACAATTGAAAAAGCAAAGCTGGAGAGCCATAGTTCCCTGACTCTGATGAACGACATCGTGCATGCCACTTTGAAGGTATTTTCCTTCTCTCCCTTCTTTACTTTGTAAATTTTTTTTATCCTTGGGATTTTTATTTCCCTTCCTTTTTTAGGCCAATCTTATCGGCACAAAAATGATGAACAAAATTCCCCTTTTGGAGAAGGTAGCACGTGATTCAAAAAAGATAGCACGTGATTCTCAGTTGGAGGTGATCAATTGGAAGGAACAATTTGAGAGTGCACAAATTGATATAGAAGAGTTACAAGAGAGCAAGAGTACCTTACAGCAGCAGGTGCGGGTTTTAACTTCAGAGTTAGCAGTTGTAAGAGCTTCCTCAAGCCAAGCAGAAAAAGAAAAAGAACGTCTTGAATCCTCCTTCTCAGAGCAACTATCTAAGGCCAGTGAAGAGAACAGAGAGTTAAAGGCTCTTTTGAATCAAAAAGAAGTTACGCTGGGGAGCTCGTACAAAGCTTAACTCAAGCACAAGAAGACCTTCGAGTCTATTCTGATAAGGTGCGTGCTTTAGAAAGCTCCCACGCCTCTCTTCAAGTTTCTTACAACTCTTTCCTGGTAGAAAATGAAGAGCTAAAGAATGAGATTGCTGATTGGGAAAGAGACTATGAGACCCTTGAAGAAAAATCTTCTATAGAGGTAAGTTGGGCGTTTCTGAACTCACGCCGTGATACTCTGATTGAAGCTGGCCAAGAAAATTTCAATTTAGAGTCTGAGTTGTCTAAGATTAATGAGACCATTGAGAAGGCTCAACAAACTCAAGATTTTCCTTCTGCTGTGGCCGAAGCTTCCGTGAATGCTGAAGTTGATTTGGGTATCCCAACTCTTCCAAGCCTTGTCGATTCTGTTGCTGCGAGTCAAGCACAATCCGCACCTATTGATGCACCTGCCCAAGTTGAGCTTGTTGCCGTTGATGCACCTTCTACAGTTCCCACATCTTTCTAGTGATAAATTTGAATTTTTTAACTCTCTCTTTTTTGCAGGTACCTTTTTGGAAGGTTATGTTTAGAACCCATGGTTTCATTTTAGGGTTTACTTTGGAAAATTTTAATCAAACCCTTAACTTCAATTGAGGGTCAATTTTGGAAATGCAAGTCTCCATGTCTGTTCATGGGGCAATCTGCATANTTATTCTTGCCTTTATTTCTAAGGACTTATAGAATAATCTGCATTTTTATTCTTTAGAAAATGCTTCTATTAACTTCATGAATAACTAAATTAAACATGAATTTTATAAAAGAGGGTCCTTTTATATTTCGACACTTAATGAAGAAGATGTCTCAACTTCATAATGGTATTATCATACGATAAAAGAAATAGGAACACATATGTTTCTTTGAAATAACTTTGACATGTTTTTATTTTTGAACCTTGCCGAGTTTTGAATAATACTTTACATGTATTTGAATTACATCTATAACTTTCTCGTAACTATTTTTTCTTTGTAACAGATTTTTACAAAAGAAGAATAGTAAACACGAGGTTTTTCCTTATAACCCGTTTTAGTACATAGCTATTACCCTAACTATAATGAGGTTTTCTTTGGCCTTATCTCGTGACTTCGTGACTTTTACTCTGCACTTGACTCTTTTAGGCTTGATTTTTCCTCAATCTTATTTGCCTTCTTCATACAAATGTTTGTGTATATTATGTACTCCCCCAAGTATTTGAGTGTTTAAGTATGAAGCCTCGAACACTTGATAGTTTCTCTCATTTGGTCCTTTTCCTGAAAAGGAAAAACATACGGGACTCGGAGGTGCGATTATAGATGAAGACTGCTTAACCCGTTTGAATTTCTATCAGAATAAATTTAACCCTAGGCCAGGAAATTTAGGTTAATCCGTGTGCCTTACAGGTCGTGACTCATCATTTAGTATGGGTTAGCTTTTTGCCTATCATCTAAAATCGTTAGTAAAACTTTAACAATTCAAAAAATTAAATTTAAAATGGTGATACCTGACCACGGGTATTCCTTAGAAATAGTATCTCTTAAAATGAACAGCATTTCAATGTGAAGGTATTATCTTGCTATCCATTGTCTCCAGTTCATATGCTCCCTTTCCTGCAATATCACGAACTCTATAGGGTCCTTCCTATGTTGGACTTAATTTACCTGCGTTAGCTGTCTTTGTAGATTGAAAAACCTTTTTAAGCACGAAGTTCCCCATTTTGAAGAATTTGAGGCGTGCTTTTCGGTTGTAATATCGTTCTATGACTTGCTTTTGTGCTGCCATTCTTATTAATGCAGCTTCTCTCCTTCCCGCGAGTAAATATAGATTGACCCGGAACTCCTCGTCATTAGATTCTTGTGTCGCCTATGTGAACCGCATACTTGGTTCCCCTATCTCAACTGGAATTAAAGACTCAACTCCATAAACCAACGAAAACGGTGTTTCTCCTATGCTTGTTTTTGCAGTTGTGCGATATGCCCATAAAACTCCAGGTAATACTTCAGGCTAGTTACCTTTTGATTCCTCCAATCGCTTCTTTAAATTATTGATAATAACCTTGTTTGTTGATTCTGCTTGCCCATTGTCCACCGAATGATAAGGTGTAGACGTAATCCTTTTAATTTGCCAATTTTGAAAGAATTCCGTGATTTGAGCTCCAATAAATTGAGGGCTGTTGATACCCAAATTTTCTCTATGTATTTTATATACTCAAAATATTCTCAAAATAGTATGTACATGCATATATAAGCATGCCCAAGAGTTTTGGTATCTTTTCCTTATTTTAAAGGGTTTTAAAATCAATTTGTTGTCTATTTTAATAGTACAAAATTCAATAATTATTTTCAGACTATCATTTTTGATGAATAATTTATTTTTATTTCATATTTACACCAAGATATAATTAATTTGCTTTTTTGCACATTTTTATAAAATTTATTTGGTATTTTAAAGGCTAAATTGCTATAATTGCAATTATAGCCTATTTTCCGATTAACAGTATTTTGCAATTAAAAAATTTTTCCCTGTACTTTTAATTAATATTTATATGATTATTAATCAATTTAGTGCTTTTAACTAGTTTTGGAAATTATTTTAACTATTTTTTAAAATAAAAAGGGAAGAATGGGCTGTTTAACATTTAGCCTCGTCCATTTCAATTATAACCCCTTTGCAATTTTAATTTTAACCACAATTGATCCCAATCGCAACCAGCCCAAATTTTAAACCGACCCAATCCATAAAAAACCGACCGGATCCCCCCCTTAATCTCAACCGTTGATCTAGAAGATCAACAACTCAAATTGATTATTTCCTTTTTAATTCACAGACGACCCCTAAGCCTAATTCATTTTCCTCTTTCAGCCGCCCTTGAAATCCCAAATTCTCTCAAGGCTCCCCGGAACCCTAGCCTCCCCTACCTTGTTCCACCATGTTTTCACCGGCGTCCATGGCTTCTCAGGCCATGGACAGCCTATACCCACCTCCATTGGCTCCTGCATGCTTGTTGTTCGAAGGATCGAGGCCAGACCTCGAGGGTCTTCACCCAGGCCTTCACCGATTTGAAGATTCCGGCCATCTCCAGCCTTGCTCCGGTGGCTCTTGGTCTTTTGAGCATGTTTATGACATTATCCTACTTAGATCGGGTATTTTCGAAGCCTTTCTCATCTCTAGGGTTCATTTGGAACCCTAAATATCGAGGTTCTCTCCGATTATTTTAGATCTGTTACATGTTTGCACTGTTGCTTAAGTTTCTTAAACCTTTTTTTTTTCGATTTTCTTTCAAAAAAGCACTTCTTTTGATTAGGGTTTCTAGAAAGTTCTTAAAATGTTTCTGACTCTTCTTCTTCTCTTTTTCTTGGTGTGAATCGATCCCTGCTATGTTCTTACTGGCTCTTTTCTAACTCACATGCCTTTTGTGTGTTCTTTTATTTGCCCTGTTATGAATTTTTTTTATTATGCTCCATTCTATCTCATACTGGTTTTTCACCATGCTCTCACATGTCTGTCTTATGTGTTCCTCTACTGTATTTTCCTATTGAGTTTTGATCCTTTGTTTGCCTTTACCGGACTTCGCCTGGATTTTTTCTAGATGTGTTTCCTCGACTATTTCTTTAAGTTTACACTGCCTGAACTCATTTAATTTTCAAGCTTTCTTGAAACTTGTTTCCTGTACTGTTTCCTATGTTCTACTTGCTATTGTGCTTGTATGCTTCTCATGAGACTCTGAAAAGGGTCTCTGAGCTTATCTCAATAGTTTGCCTCTTCATCTCTGTATCAAATCCGAGTTTAAAAACCCTAGCTTTGGGAGGTTTTCTTTGGCTAATTTGGTTTTATGTTTGGACAAGGTTTCTACTTTGAAACCTTGAACTCTCAGACTTACTTCGAGTTTATGAATTGAATTTGAACCTTTTTCTGCGTTTGTGATTTTGAAACCCTCTTGCTTGACATGTCTATGTGTTTTATACGAGAGCTTCTCTTTCAAAGGTCTTGCCAACTATTAATTGATTCTGAATTCCTTTAATGTTGCTTATTTGATTGTTACTGATTTTTCCCTAAATTAAAACTTTCCTTTTACCTCTTTTCTGACTCGAGCAAGGCTTTCAATGGGATTCTTTACTGGTTATTTTACTGATTCCCTTTCATTGTTTTACAAATCAAGTACCACCATGTATTTACCCTTATTTTTCTACCATGCATGAGGTATTTACTTGATTTTCTTCCTTAAATAACTTCTGCCCATTACCGTTTGAATTTGGACTCCTTAATTAAAGGAAGTCTATAGGCTGATTGATTTTAATTGGTACATAGTTCCTTAATTATTACTAAACTCTGATTCTTTCCTTATTTGCTACACCTGTTTGCAGTTATAAATACCCTACTCTTTCATTAACACACACACGATTTTAATCATCAAAACTCTCTACTAAAACTTACACTCTTGCTTCTTGATTGCAATTTGGCTTCCCTAAATCTACTGTTTCTTCCTACTTGCTCTTCTGAACTGGTATGTCCTACTTTTGATTCAAGCATCAAAATCCAATGTGTTTACTTACAAGCTTTTATGCCCCTGCCTAATTTACTGCTTTATAGAGTTAAGGTTTAGATAATTACTTATATTTGGCTATCTGTTACTGCAATGAATCCCTATCCCCATTCCCCTTTATGTGCTTGTAATGTTATTAACGTCAATACCATACAAGAGGGGGGGGGGGTGATTTGTGTGGTACCTAATTTTCGCGTTAGAATAACCCAGTTCTTCTAAGTGTTCTAACTACAGTAGTTTGTGGAATAATAAGTACTGAAAGTAAAGTGCACAGAGATTTTACGTGGAAAACACCTGGCTCAAAAGGTGA
>MU749254.1:48686-69012 GCA_026770625.1 Nicotiana glauca | reverse complement strand
CTAAAACAATAGTAAGAAAGGAAGGCTAATAGTTAAAGCTAGAATAAGATAGAGACTCCTTGGACTGCGGACACAACCGATGTACCTCGAAATCTCTGCTAGATCTCTCCGCCTCGAGGGTGATACGCCTGGGTGGAGGTACCTGGATATGCACATAAAAAACATGCATAGAAGGGGCATGAGTACACCACAGTGGTACTCAGTAAATGCCAAGCCTAACCTCGGTTGGGTACTAACGAGGAAGGCCAGGGCCCTACTGAGATAAAATATAATAAATTATATGGTAAAGAGACAGTATAATGAGAGAATATAGCGAGAATCCATACAAGATAAATAAGGAATACAGTAACAAAAAAACAAAAATAAAACAAAAACAACCGCTCACAACAGGAATGATAACCGGGGATCTCTTGGTATCCTCAATAGTAAGTCGGGGATCTCTTGGTATCCCGAGAATCTCTTGGTATCCTCAATAAGTAAGCAGGGGATCTCTTGGTATCGCGAGGATCTCTTAATATCCTCAATAAGTAAGTCGGGGATCTCTTGGTATCCTCAATAAGTAAGCCGGGGATCTCTTGGTATCCCAAGGATCTCTTGGTATCCTTAATAAGTAAGCCGGGGATCTCTTGGTATCCCGAGGATCTCTTGGTATCCTCAATAAGTAAGTCGGAGATCTCTTGGTATCCCGAGGATCTCTTGGTATCCTCAATAAGTAAGCCGGGGATCTCTTGGTATCCCGCGGATCTCTTGGTATCCTCAATAAGTAAGTCGGGCATCTCTTGGTATCTCGAGGATCTCTTGGTATCCTCAATAAGTAATTCGGGGATTTGATGAAGTTGAGAAAGATGAAAAACCCAGTTGGAAACTCTTTTTTGATGGGGCTACTAACATGAAAGGCGTTGGAATAGGAACTGTGCCCATTTTTGTAATAGGGCACCACTACCCTACCGCAACTCAGCATCGTTTCTATTATACCAACAACATGGCTGAGTACGAAGCATGTATTTTGGGTTTAAGATTAGCTGTGGACATGGGAGTCCAGGAAGAGATGGTTTTGGGAGATTTAAATCTATTAGTGCACCAGATTCAAGGAGAATGTGAGACTAGAGATTTGAAGCCTATACCATACCGACAATGTCTATAGGATCTTTATTAGCGGTTCTGATCATTAGGATTCAGGCATATCCCCAGGATCCATAATGAGGTTGTTGACGCCTTAGCTACTCTAGCATCAATATTACATCATCCGGATAAGGCTTATATCGACCCTTGCATATTTAGGTCCGTGATCAGCATGCTTACTGTAACATGGTAGAAGAAGAACTCGATGGTGAGTCGTGGTTCCATGATATCAAGGAATACATCAGGATTGGGGTATATCCGGTACAAGCCATTTGTGATCAAAAGAGAACAATTCGACGATTGGCAAGTGGATTTTTCTTAAGCGGAGGAGTGTTGTAAAAAAGAACTCTAGATCACGAATTGTTGAGATACATAGATGCCAAGAAAGCCACGACGATCATGACTGAAGTACATTCGGGATTTTGCGGGCCGCATATGAGTAGGTATGTTCTAGAAAAGAAAATTCTTCGAGCGGGATATTATTGGCTCACCATGGAGCGAGATTGCATCAGCTTTGGGCGTAAGTGTCATCAATTCCAGGTGCATGGTGATTTGATCCATTCTCCCCCATCTGAATTGCACATAATATCTGCAGCTTAGCCCTGTATTTATTGGGGTATGGATGTTATCGGACCAATTGAGCCAGCAACATCCAATGGGCACATGTTCATTCTTGTGGCCATCGATTATTTCACCAAATGGGTTGAAGATATGACTTTCAAATCTGTGACCAAAAAAGCGGTGGTTGACTTTGTTCATTCAAACATCATTTGTTGGTTCGAAATTCCTAAGGTAATTATCACGAACACTGGTGCAAATCTTAACAATCATTTGATGAAGGAAGTATGCCAGCAGTTTAAGATTATGTATCGAAATTCCACTCTGTATCGTCCTAAGGCAAATAGCGGTTGAGGCAGCCAACATGAACATAAAGAAGATACTTCGAAAGATGGTGCAAGGTTATAGGCAATGGCATGAAAAGTTACCTTTTGCTTTACTGGGTTATCGCACTATTGTTCGCACTTCAGTAGGTGTAACTCCTTATTTGTTGGTATATGGTAATGAAGCAGTGATACCCGTAAAGGTTGAGATTCCATCCCTTTGAATTACTGCTGAAGCAAAAATTGATGATGATGAGTGGGTCAAACCCCAATTGGAACAATTAAGTCTGATTGATGAGAAAAGACTGGCGGCAGTATGTCATAGCCAGGTGTATCAAAAGAGAATGGCAAGGGCATAAAATAAGAAGGTGCGTCCCTGAAAATTTGAAGTGGGTCAACTAGTATTGAAATGCATCCTTCTATATCAGGCTGAAGCGAAAGGCAAGTTTGCCCCAAATTGGCAGGGTTTGTTCATAGTAACGGGAGTGTTGTCCAATGGTGCTTTGTATTTAATAGATGTATAAGGCAAATTTATGGATATGACTATCAATACTGATGCGGTCAAAAGATATTATGTATAATTTCTTGGGCTGGTTTAATTGTGTTGTTTGTACTTGGCATGTTTTGAAGATTGGGATGACGAAGGGATTTTGTTCTGCTATCTAAACACTTAATCCTTTGTTATCCCTTTTGAGCCTTTTATTTTCTTTCATACCCCTCTTTTGGAATTAGTAGCAAAGTTCAGAAACATAGAGACAGAAGATTAAAAAACGAAAAAAAAGGAAAAGAAATAAAAGAGAAAAAAGAAGAAGAAGAAAGTACAAAACCAAAGCAGTTCCTATGTCATGAACTACGTTCGACCTGATTCCTTTTAAGGATATGTAGGCAGCCTCACGGTTCTGTCCCATCAAAATAAAAATGCAAAATCCCCCAGCAAGGAAACTAGGGCAGAAGTTGCGGTCTTGTAAAAGATTTTATTCCAAAAGTTATAATTTTGAACCCATTCAGGCTGTTTTGAGCCTTTATGATATTCTTTCTCTCTAATCCTATCCAAAAGCCCACATTACGATCCAAAGAAAGACCTTCCGATCAATCTTCGAGGGTTCCAAGTCAAGCAAGTAGAGGCATGATTCATATAAGGGGAAACACTCCGTTCTACGCAGGAAAAATGAATAAATGAGAGAGTCTTATTGGTGAAAACCCTCACGGGCACCGTAAGGCGATGGAAAGCTAAGAGAAATTACAAATGAGAGAGTCTTAGTGGTGAAAAACCTCACGGGCACCGTAAAGCGACAGTGAGTTGAGAGATGAATAACAAATGAGAGAGGTTTGCTAGTAAAAACGCTTCAGGGTGCCGCAAGCTGAATGAGGTTGTTGACTTTGCAAAGAAATTGGATCATGGGGACCCCAAGCATAAAATGTAAGGACTGAAAGGGGATTGACTGGATGGACTAGGCTGATTAATCCAAAATACATGTCATGATCATTGATGCCATCAACCTCACTCAAATAAGTCCTTTTTCCTTTTCTTTCTCAAACATTCTTTATGTTTTGATTTTTCTTCTTTATTCATAACCCTCGAAGTCATTGTATTTCATTCCTTTTGGGTCTACTTTCTTTAAGTCTTTTTCCAATGATAGCCTTGCTAAGCAAACAAGAAGGATTGCAAAGCTCATTACTAACTTCCAAATTGCACAAAGCGAAGTGCTGCCACGACATGCCAGAAATAGCATGATGCAAAATAGAAAATAAGGTGTTAGTTAAGGATCAAGTGACCAAGTGGTTTCGTGAATTGCGGGGAGAAATACAGTGATTCAGATTGGAAAGAAAGAAAGAAAGGTTAAAGCAACAGGTTGATTATAGGGCACTCAAGTCATTCAGGGTTTCGTGGTTAAGGTTCAATCAGAAGGTGAAACAATTCCTTGCCAGTCGGATGCAGTTGAGCAGAACAAAGCATGACAGTGGAAAGGCCACCCTCAGAAAGAATGTTGCAAACTAACCACCACATTCAAACTGACAAGATTTTTCTTTGATTGACACAAGGGCAGGAAATTTTGTTTATTCCGGAGAAATCCTCCGTGAGGAAAGTAGGTGCCAGACAGGCTCGGCCTTAAGTTTTCAGTACCCTCCTGGATAACAGGATTAAGTAAGCTCTGAGACCCTCATAAATAACAAAGTCTGGCGAGAACTCTACTTTTGGGAAGTATAATTTAGCATTTAAGTTTTCACTTTTGAGATGAGACTTGATTTAAATTTTTCAGGATAAGGGAATTTAGCTTAGAACTTACTTTGATAACAAGAGTCGGTTAATACTCACATATGTTCCCAACTGGAGAACAAGGGAAAATAGTTCAAGTTTCAAGGGAAATGAAGATAGTCCGAGTTCATGAAATCAGGCGCCCACCTGGAGAACAAGGGAAAATAGTTCAAGTTTCAAGGGAAAGAAAGCAGGTCAAGTTCAGCAATCAGGCGCCTACCTAGAGAACAAGGGAAAGCAGCTCAAGTTTCAAGGGAAAGGAAGACGTTCCACGTTCAAGCAATCAGGCGTCCACCTGGAGAACAAGGGAAAGCAGCTCAAGTTTCTAGGAAAAGGAAGACAGGACATGTTTTAATAGTTAGGCACCCAACATGGGAAAATAGTTCAAGTTTCAGCAATCAAGGGCCCACCTGGAGAATAAGGGAAGACAGTTCAAGGTTCAAGGAAAAACATTTCAAGTTTCGAGGGAAACCAGTTTGAGTTCAGCAGTCAGGAGTCCACCTGGACAACAAGGGAAAACAGTTCTAGTTTCAAAGGAAAGCAGTCCGAATTTCGAAGGAAGGCAGGTCGAGTTTTGGCAATCAGGCAACCACCTAGAAAACAAGGAAATTCACTTCGGAATGATATTCAAGTCAGAAACAAAGGAAGCTACCTAGGAAGTACGAGTCAACAACTCAAGAAACACCACAGAGCAGCAGGAGCTACAAGATCAAGTTTGAAGATACGTAGATAGGATTCTATTAATTCATAGATCATAGTTTAGTTTAGCTTCTTTGTTTTTGACTCGGTGTAATAAGGAGTTCAGCAAGCAGTAGCAACAGCAGCAACAGAGAAATCACAGCTTCTCGGTAGCCCCAGCTACCAAAACTTCCCGAACTACACTGACCTGATTCTTTATAGCCACGGATATGTACGCAACCTTAGAATCAGGGTGCGGTCAAAACTTTCAAAAAATGCTTTCCACGGAGTGTTTAATTGGGCAAAATCACTCATATTTGCTCACTTTATCTTTTCACGTAAACTATTTGTGTTTCCGAGCAAAGAGGGGCAGTTGTGAGCACATGATTTTTGCCCTATACGAATTACTCCTATAAAACTCAAGAAAATAGTTTTTTTTCAATTATTTGCCATTTTATAGGATTTTTTACGATTTTATTAATTGTTTGCATTTTTGTGCACGTTTAATTTCCATTAAAAATCATAAAAATGCCAAAAATATCATGCATTGCATTTAGGTTTCACTTTTACATTTTTTAAGGTTAAATAGTTAATTATTTGCTTTATTAAAATATAAAATCACAAAAAGGTCCCTTGTATTTTTAGCTTTAATTTTAGAATAGTATTTGTTCTCTTTTAATTTAGGGTCGAGAAATTTTTATAATTTTTAGGAAATTGGTTAGTCTTATAATCTAGATTTATTTAGGATTTAATTTAGGTTTTTTATTAAAGAAAAAAAAGGTTGATTTTAGATTTAGGCTACCAAAAGACCCAAAACACATCCCAAATACCATTTAAACTGCCTCAACCCCGTTCCGACCCAAGCCTAAATCCCAGCTACCCGGTTTCAGGCCCCATTGCAGCCAAATGACCCTGTTTCCCTTGTTCCTAGTCAGAGCCGTTGGATCCTAGTGATATAACGGCCCGAAACTTATTAACCCCCAAGTATAATAGTGTACGAACCAAGCCCCCCCCCCATTCAACCCCCCTCATTTCGTCTCTCAACTTCTGAGAGTCCAAATCCTAGCCGCCCTCTCACCCCCATATTGGCTCCACCCATAGCCGTCGCCAGAAATCACTCTACGGTGGCGGCACCACTCCAAACCTCCCCAAATTTTCACCAATCAGTCCCCGTCCTCTCCCCTTTCCAAATTCCTAAACCGATTCCTTCAGATCCCCACCAATATCCTTCAATTTTAGATCTAAAGAACCAACCCCAAAAACCCTAACTCTGTCAAACCGCCCCAAGGCTTCACCCTGTAGTCACTACACCTCCCTAAACTGAAAACCCTTAATAATATGTCCAAATAATCTCTGGAACTCGCCGAATCTCGGATCTAGGTTTAACCTAATTTCAAAGTTTGGGGATTTCTTGGAAGTTTTTGTTTGTCTTGGCTAGAAACTCACCCAAATTGGTCATTCTTGAACAAAATGTTCATTTTGGTCAGTTTCAAGCCTCGTCGAAGAACTTTTAGACTAGCCAGTCTTCCGCCTTTGCTTTTGTTGATCGTCTTGCTGATTAAATTGGTACTCCCTGGCCTTTAGTCATTTATTCATCTCTAGTCTGTTAATTAATCTTCCATTGGTATTATTTGGGCTTCATGTTTAGATAATTAGGGAAAGACGATTCAAATGATTTGTTTAGGGTACTTCATGTCAATTTAGGTTTGTTTTCTATTTGAAGTTTAGTTTCCATACCTGTTTTCTTTGTTTTGTTTGCATGAACCAGTTAGGTTAATCCCAACATTTTTGTTCAATACATAGTTAGACGTTTGTGATTTCCCCTCTCAGTAATCCATTGACATACCTTAAGAACTTTTCTTTTGAAATTTGTGTTAGTCTTAGGTTTGAGTCATTTCTATTTTTTGTTTATGTTGAGTTTGGTTCATGATTATTGAATTGAAGCATAGTTTGAAGGATTAATTTCATTTCTGTTTGTCATTTGATTCTACTTTCCAATGCTTGCATGTTTTGTTCTTGTTTGCCATAATTTGCAAATACTTAGAAACTTAGGAGGGGTTAATTGAACCATTAAAAAACTTAAGGGTTTAAGTTGGAAATGAGATAGGGGCCTTTAGATAGTTCCTACGCTTAGAAGCTTCTAGAGGAGGGGGCAGTTGTCCCTATTTGGTTAGCATAAAATTGTTGAGCAAATAGGGGACGACTAGCTGTCCAGTTGGTTAAAAAGATGCCTTTTGCAGGCTAGGAATAATTTTCATTTTCTGTTTTAAGCACATGGCCTTAGATGCCTATAAAAGAGTGCCCTTCTTTCACTCTAGGGAGAGACTTTCAAGCACACGTCAGATATTTCAAACCCTAAAAACTCCTCTGAAAATCCAGTTCTATTGTTCCCTCAACTTTCCCATTTCTCTACCCTTTTCCATTAGAGTTTTTGAAACAAGTTTCTCCTTTAGAATGTCTGGGTTCTCTTAGTTGAAATATGGCTTGATACTGAAAGTTTTGTGTGAATTGATAGTACTGTTTCTCTGTTGTTGCTTCTGTTGTTTCCTGTTATTCTTGCTAATTTTAGAAGAATCTATTTCATTGGTTTGCTCTGTATCCAGGTATTTCTTGGACTATGATGGCTACTGAAGTGCTGAAATGCATTGATATATGTATTTGTAACAAAAATCTCAATGATTGAAACATGAACTTTCAGTTTCTTTACATGTGTTTTTCCTGAAAATACATATGCTTATGTTGTTTAGTTTTCTTCAGCTTATTAAGATTATTATGGGATCTGTGGAATGGATAATAGTTTAAGAAGAGTTTTATATATTAGGATTAGATTAGTCCAATCTTCACTGAATCATTCAGATTTTCGAATCAATAGATGGTTTTGTAACTTCTTCCATATTTAAGACAGTTAATTTAAATATCATATGTATTGTCTGGCTGTTGAGTACATATAAGTTTTGCTGTCCAATTTCAGGTTTGCCATAGCTTTCTTTGTTACATGCACCAACGTGTTCAAATGAGTAGTTTAACCTTCATGTCTATGATGTTATTCCCTGCAGCATGCTTTTAAATTATATAATCTGGGGCTCATGTATTTTGATGCATAGAATTTCTATACTGCTTTACCACAAAATTATTAGAGAAAGTTTGCACTTGTTGGGACCTCAATACTGAAGTTATTCTTTGTTAAAAGAGATTGGGCCTAGCCTTGGCCCAAATAATGCAGCCTACCTGGATAATGGACTCTTCGTGCCCATTTTTTGCCTCCTTTTCGCTCCTTGGGCTCGACTATGAGCCCCATTATATCCAGCAATTTCAATTCATTAGGTTTTTCATTTGGTATAGTGAAAAGGAGTGATCCTAGGCCTGGTTCTTGGCCATTCAAATATGTTAGTCATGCACCTTTGTCCTAGTGTTGGGCTTGACGTCGAGCCCGGCCTTTGCTTGTCTTATTTGCCGAAAAGTCTTTAAATCGCACTGGGCCTACTGTTAGCCCAAAACTTTTATTAAAATAATTTAGTGTCTAGCAATTTATCCAATTCTTGCCTTAAATTAGTAGTTTTAGATTGGACTTTAATTAGTTTAAACCTGAGCATTCGTAATTCGTGCTAGTTCAGTACAAGTTTTTTTTATTATTGAGGTGTGCAATTTTAATTAAATCTCTCATGACCCTCACAAATATTGTAAAAGAGCTATTAAGAATGAATATTCGTAGAAAAGCCTTCAGGCACGTATAAAATACAATTATGGTTGTGTACACATTCGCGTGACATAATTACGATTCTAAAAACCAAATTGGAGTATGCGTTCGTGCGACTTCAACCAAACTTTCTCGTAATGACAAAATTGTTATTAATATAGTCCACTTTAATTAAATATAGTTCTTTAAAAATAGACCGAGGTGTGCCATCCATATTTAAATCGCTTATGGCCCTCCTAGTGGTATTATAACTTGGATATTAAGAATAATGATACTCGTAGCTTGCTTTAGGTGTATTTAATATACCATCGTGGTTGTGTACACGTTCGCGTGACTTAATTACGATCTTAAAAATAAAACCGAAATATGTGTTCTCACAACTTCGCCCAAACTTCTCATAATTTTTAATAAAGCATTATTAATTGTGGACACGTTCACGTGACATAATTTTTTATGCGCCAAACAAATGGGTACATGTACGCATGACCTATTTTAAGATAAGTTCGTAAAATTAAAAAGGCAAATGCACATAAGTTATAAAATGAGTAATCGAAAAATTTGATTAAGCCAAGTATGATCAAAGTGACTGTGCTAAAACCACGGAATCCAGGAATGCCTAACACCTTCTACCGGGTTAACAGAATTCCTTACCCGAATTTTTATTTTTCATAGATATTAAAATAGATTCAAATCTCCTAGATTCGGGATTCTAAATCGGGGACTTGGGACACCATAAACTATCCCAAGAGGCGACTATGATCTTAAATAATAATCTCGTTTCGATTGTCACTTAAATTGGAAAAACTCCCTTAGATCTCTTTTGGGGTAGTACAAAAGGAGGTGTGACACAGGTCATTTATTGTGCCTTAGTCGTGCTTGAGATTTGTAACGTATAGCATTATCTGTCTCCCCAGGGATGATATTATACACTTGGAATGCTTGTGGTCGATATTCGGGTATTTTCATAGGTATGAGCATTCTGGATTGGTAGGTAATTCCTTATAGATTATTAGGTTAGGATCAGGTGGCACACTCCACGAGTATGTTGTTTGGATTGAGTGGCACGTCACCATGGGTATCATGGTTGTATCAGGTTGCACACTGCAACGGTATCATGTGTGGATCGGGTTGCACTCCGCAATAGTGTGATGTTGAGTACAGTTCCCTATATCTATTCTTGTGTGTTTTGTTTCTCGTTTTCTGAGGAAGGTTCATAACATCTTTTTGGTTGTTTAATTAGTTACATGGGTTGATTAGTTCTTTCTAGAGTTCATTTTTCCTTATTTATCACATTCGAGTTTATAGCTTGTTGGTGCATTGTGGCATCATATGATACTTTTGGCAGTGTCTGAGGTGGCTTATTGCCATGACAGTTTGTACTTGGTGAGATGATATTATTGGTCATGTGATCGGTGAGATCAGATATATATATATATATAAGGTATATTAAAGACCAAATATCATTGTTCACTTCAGAATGAAGTAAAGCTTCTTCTCAAGATGAGAGACTCCATGATTTGTGATTCGACGGATGGTTATGAGTTTCTACAAATCTCTTCTACCATGGCAGCATGGCGAGAGTTGGAACATGGCTTATATATGTTATGATGTATACTACGGGCTTCAGGTTAGTGGAAATATCAGCTGTGTGCTTAGGGGAGATTGCCTTAGGCAAATGAGCTATGTGGTGCAAGGTGTGATTTCAGCAGAGAGCATGGTCACATTCAATTCAGTGTCTGGCGATTAATACGGTGTTCGTGTGTTAGAATCTGGTATCGTGGAGAAACTCCGGATGTTGGACTTTGCCTTTAAAGCTTGCTAGCTGAGGTAGCTGGAAGGATCTTCAGTCTGGCTCGAGCTAATGTTCCTAATTAGGTTGTGGTGGCACGGGTAGGTGCACGAGGTGTTAAATAGTGATTTTGGACAACTCCAGAGCAGTTCTTAGCACGTTCGAGGACGAACATATGTGTGGGAGAGAATGTAATGAGTCGTTCGGTCATTTTGAGTTCTAACGCATCGTTCGGCAGTTTGAGGCCTTGAGTAACTTATCATGACCCAGATTTTCCCACCCTCAAGAGTCGTGATGGCTTCTAGTAGTGAAAGCTAGGCAAGCCAACCCACTGAATTATTTACCTTGTTTCTATTTTTAATCCGCTAACAATTAAGAACCAACATTTTATAAACAACATAATTTAATAAGCGGAAGGCTGAATTTCAAAGTTTTAATAATACTACCAATATCAATCCATAACAAATCTACACAAGAATGGTGTCACAACTTCACAGATTGTCTAGGAGTACTACAAATAAAGGTCTGAAAGAAATAACAAAATACTGTCTCTGGAAATACATGAAAGAAATAGGAATAATATATAGGAGGAAACGCCAAGGCATGTGGACGCCTGCAGGATTACCTCGGGTCGCCTGATGAACAAGAAGCAGCAATCTCACTGCGGCCAGAAATCTACAACACTGGGATCTGCAAAAAAGAGTGCAGAGTGTAGTATCAGCACAACCAACCCGATATGCTGGTAAGTGCCTAGCCTAACCTCGACAAAGTAGTGACAAGGCTAGGACCAGACTACCAAATAAACTTGTGCAGTTAAATCATATACAGCGGAAAAATAGAAGCAGAAATGTATAATCAAGGATTAGAGGGGGAAACATGATGCGGGGATACATCAAATGATAACAGGAGAACATCAGGTAAATATAAGGAACACCGTGACTCAATTTTAAACATGAATCAGAAATCAAACAAATGCGTGATATCAACCTTTGATACAACCTTTTACTATCGTCCTCACCATAAGTATCAATATAAGTTGCACGACATCACCTTTCGTGCTTTTACTCTCGTCCTTACCATAAATATCAATATGATTGGCACGGAATTGTACATCATGCATCACATCATCACCCTTCATATTTTTACACTCTTCCTCACAAAATCATACACGGCATCACCATTCGTGCTTTAACAATCTCTCACCAAAACAATGCACGACATCACCCTTCGTGCTTTAACACTCTTCCTCATCCAAACAGCATTCACAAACAATAAAGAAAGGAATATAATAGAATCACACTAAAATTTACAATAAAAATTCCGGCAAGGGAACAATACCAAACAACAACATCCCGGCAAGGGAAAAATTTCAAAATCCTCTTCTTTTTTTTACCTTTACTTCACAACTCGATTCACAATTTGAGCCAATACTCTATAAGGTTCAATTTCTAATGGTATTTTCACAATTTATTATACGACTTGAGCCAACTCTCCTCAATGTTCAACTATCACTATTACTTCCGCAAACTTTTCCCAATAATAGAAATCATCACAAAAGGTCATGAACAATACAACCAGAGTCATAATAATCATAATTTAAGACTCACGGGCATGCTTGACACCAACGTAAAGATACTCGTCGCCATGTCTATACGTCGTACACAAAAAATAACACATAGCAAATAGGACACAACTCCTAATCCCTCAAGCTAATGTTAGACCAAACACTTACCTCGATGCTACGAACACAATTCAAGCCTTAACTACCGCTTTACCTCTTGATTCCACCTCCAACTCGCTTGCATCTAGCCATAAGTTATTTAACAATATCAATGAATGCTAAATGAATCAATTCTAATGCATGGAGATACGTTTTCTAAAGTTTTTCCCAAAAAGTCAAAGTTGACCCCGGGCCCGCTTGGTCCAAACCCGAAATTCGACTAAAACCCTATTACCCATTCACGCCCAAACCCGGATATATAATTGGTTTTGGAATTCGACCTCAATTTGAGGTCTAAATCCCCAAATTTCAAAATTCTTAGGTTTTACCCAAAATTCCCAATTCCTCCATGAAAACCCTAGATTCTAGGATGAAATATTGTAAAAAGAAGTTAAGGAGTACAGAAACTAAGTTAGAAATCACTTACTAGTTTTTTGGAGAAGAAAAAGTGTTTGGAAGATCGCCTCATACGTTTTTAGGGTTTTGAAAAGTGAAACATAACTGAAAGTCCCTTTTAAATATACTCCTCTCAGACCCTCTCTGCGGACCGCACATAAATGACTGCGGCCGCGGAGCTCCACCGCGGACCGCACAAAATTGAGTGCAGCCGCAAAGTCCCCTCCGCAGTCGCACAAAATCGAGTGCGGCTGCAAAGTCCCCTCCGCGGTCGCACGAAATCATTGTGGACTGCACTGGCTGGTTCCGAGATCTGCAACTTCTCTGAACCTGCAACAGTTATGTTCTAAGTCTAAAACATCCCAAAACCTATCCGAAACTCACCCGAGCCCTCTGGACTCCAAACCAAATATGCACACTAACTCAAAAACATCATATGGACCTACTCGTGCGATCACATCATCAAAGTAACATGAAAAACCATGAATTAAACCTCAAAGCTCATCATTTTCATCAAGAACGTTTAAAGTTCATAACTCTTCAACCGGAAGTCCAACTCACGTCAAATAAATTCCTTTTTTTTTTACCAAATTTCACAATTAATTTAAATACTATAACAAGTTTGTATCAGGCTCCGAAACTGAAATACGGGTCCAATATCAATGGTTTCAAATATTAATTCTTTTCTTTATTTCTAGATAATTAAGCAAAACAATTTCTTTCAAAAATTGATTTCTAAGGCTTGGGACCTCGAAATTTATTTCCGGGCATACGCCCAAGTCCCGTATTTTACTGCAGATCCCCCAGGATCGTCGGAACACAGATCCGGATCTGTTTGCTCAAAATATTGACCAAAGTCAACCATAACCAAATTTTAACTCTAGAAATTTCTATTTCTCATACTTTCACATCGAAGGCTTTCCGGATATAGGTTTGGACCATGCACGCAAATCCATGTGAGGTAAAAAAGAGGTTTTTAGGCCTCGGAACACTGAATTTGTTTCTAAAGCAAGTGATGACCTTTTGGGTCATCACATCCTCTACCTCTAAAACAATCGTTCGTCCTCGAAACGACAAAAGAAGGATGTACCTGAGTCGGGAAAAAGATGGGGATAAGGGCTCCGCATATCGGAATCGGACTCCCAGGTCGATGCCTCAGCAGGCTGATCTCTCTACTGAACACGAACAGAAGGAAAACTTTTTGATCTCATTGGATGAACCTGCCGGTCTAGAATAGTGCTCCTCCTCATATAACAAGTCCTTGTTCAACTGGACAGTGTTGAAGTCTAACACGTGGGATGGATCGCCGTGATAGTTCTGAAGCATGGATACGTGAAACACTGAATGCACGGCTGATAAGCTCAGCGGCAATGCAAGTCTGTAAGTCACCTCCCCCACTCGATTAAGAATCTCAAACGGCCAATGAACCTAGGGCTAAGCTTTCCCCTCTTCCCAAGTCTCATCACGCCCTTCATCGGTGATACCCGAAGCAACACTCGCTCACCGACCATGAATTCCAAATCAAGAACCTTATGGTCGGCATAACTCTTTTTCCTGGACTGAGCTATACGAAGCCTATCCTAAATGATCTTGACATTGTCCAAGGCATACTGAACTAGATCCGTACCCAACAACCGAGCCTCTCCCAGCTCAAACCATCCAACTGACGACCGATACCACCTACCATACAATGCCTCATAAGGAGTCATCTGGATACTCGACTGGTAGTTATTGTTGTAGGAAAATTCCGTTAAAGGCAAAAACTGATCCCACAAGCCTCCAAAGTCAATAACACAAGCCCGGAGCATATCCTCCAAAATCTGAATAGTGTGTTCGGACAACCCATCCGTCTAGGGGTTAAACGTTGTGCTCAACTCAACCCATGTGCCCAACTCCCGTTGAACTGCTATCCAAAAATATGAGGTAAACTGTGTACCTTGGTCCGAAATTATAGACACGAGCACACCGTGAAGGCGAACAATCTCTCGGATATAAATCTCAGCTAACCTATCGGAAGAATAGGAAACTACCACAAGAATGAAATGTGCTGACTTGGTCAGCCTATCAATAATAACCCACACTGCATCAAACTTCCTCTGAGTCCGTGGGGGTCCAACAACGAAGTCCATAGTGATACGCTCCCACTTTCACTCAGGAATCTCAATCTTCTAAAATAGACCACCAGGTCTCTGTTGTTCGTACTTAACCTGCTGACAATTTAAACACCGAGCCACATATGCAACGATATCCTTCTTCATTCTCTACCACCAATAATTCTACTGCAAATCCTGATAAATATTTGAGACACCCGGATGAATAGAGTACTGGTAACTATGGGCCTCCTCTAAATCGACTCTTGAAGCCCATCCATATTAGGCACACAAACTCGACCCTATAGCCTCACAACTCCATCATCTCCTAAGATGACCTGCTTGGCACATCCATACTGCACCGTGTATCTAAGGACACATAAATGGGGATCATCATACTGTCGATCTCGGATACGCTCCAATAATGACGAATGAGCAACTATGCAAGCTAACACACGGTTGGGCTCGGAAATATCCAACCACACAAACTGATTGGCCAAATCCCGAACATCCAAAGCAAGCGGTCTCTCACCAACCGAAATATATGCTAGACTGCCCATACTAGCTGACTTTCTACTCAGGGCATCAGCCACCATATTGGCCTTTCTCAAATGATATAAGATGATGATATCATAGTCTTTCAATAACACCAACCACCTTCTCTACCTCAAATTCAACTCCTTTTGCTTGAACAAATACTGCAAACTTTTGTGGTCCGTGAACACCTTGCACGCCACGCCATACAGATAAAGCCTCCATATCTTCAATGTATGAAAATAGGCTGCTACCTCCAGATCATGAATTAGATTGTTCTTCTCATGAATCTTCAATTGCCGCGAAGCATAGGCAATGACCTTTCCATCCTGTATCAATACCGCACCAAGTCCAATACGAGATGCATCACAATAAACATTATATGGCCCTGAACCTGTGGGCAAAACCAACACTGGTATCGTAGTCAAAGCTATCTTGAGCTTCTGAAAGCCCATCTCACACTCATCCGACCACCTAAACTGAGCACCCTTCTGGGTCAACCTGGTCATCAGGGTTGTGATAGATGAAAACCCCTCCACAAACCGATGATAATAGCCTACCAAACCCAAAAAACTCCGATTATCTATAGCGGATGTGGGTCGAGGCCAGTTCTTGACTCCCTCTATCTTCTTTGGATCCACCTGAATACCCTCTGTTGAAACTATATGACCCAAGAAAGCAACTAAAATCAACCAGAACTCACACTTCAAAAACTTAGAATACAATTGACTATCTCTCAGAGTCTGAAGAACCACTCTCAGATGTTGCTCATGCTCCTCTCGGCTGCGGGAATAAATCAAAATATCATCAATGAAGACTATCACGAACGAATCTAAGTAAGGCCTGAACACTCAGTTCATCAAATCCATGAAAGCTGCTGGGGCATTTGTCAATTCGAATGACATTACCAAGAACTCATAATGCTCGTACCAAGTGCTAAAAGCTGTCTTAGGGACATCAAATGCCCTAATCCTCAATTGATAGTAGTCCGATCTCAAGTCAATCTTAGAAAACACTTGGGTACTTTAAATCTGGTCGAACAAATCATCAATCCTCGGCAATGGATACTTATTCGTGATTGTGACCTTGTTTAATTGACAGTAACCTATACACATTCTCACCGATCCGTCCTTCTTCTTGACAAATAACACTGGTGCACCCTATGGTGAGACACTAGGCCTAATGAAGCCCTTATCAAGCAAGTCCTGCAACTGTTCCTTCAAATCTTTCAACTCAGGCGAGGCCATACGATACGGCAGAATAGAAATGTGCTGAGTGCCCGGAGCCAAATCAATGCAAAAGTCAATATCCCTATCGGGTGGCATACCCGGCAAGTTTGAAGGAAATACCTTAGTGAACTCATGAACCGCAGGCACAGAATCAACATAAGGGACTTCAACACTAGAATCACGAACATATGCCAAATAATCCAAATACCCCTTCTTGACCATACGCCGAGCCTTCATATATGAGATAACACTACGAGTAGAATGACCAGGAGTACCTATCCACTCAAGATAAGGTAGACCCGGTAAGGCTAAGGTCACAGTCTTGGCATGACAATCCAAGATAGCGTGGCAAGGTGATAGCCAGTCCATCCCCAGTATGACATCAAAATCAACCATGTCCAGCAGTAACAAGTTTACTAGGGTCTCAAGACCCCCTATCACAACTACACAAGAACGATGAACACGATTTACCACAATAGAATCACCCACTGGTATAGACATATAAATAGGAGTACTCGAAAAATAACTAGCCATGACCATGTACGTCGCAAAATAAGATGACACATAAGATTATGTAGACCTTGGATCAAATAGCATTGAAGCATCCCTACTACAAACTAGAACCATACATGTGATAAGTACATTGGAAGCCTCAGCCTTGCTGGCTGAAAGAGAATAACAACAGGGTTGGGCCCCACCACCTTGGACTACATCTTTGGGATGGGCTACTGCTGGCTAGCCTCCACCTCTAGCAGCCTGAGCTCCACCTCTAACACCTCTACCTCTACCTCTAACTGGCTGGGTGGGCTATGGAACACTCAATGCCAGAAATATGGCATGGGAACCCGGATGTTGAGAGCTTCTCGATGCTAGAGGACAAAATTTAGCAATGTGACCCATCTCACCACAAGTATAATTAGTCCTCGGTTGCTGAAACTGTTGTCCCTGACAACCTAAATGACCACCCCAAAAACTCTGGAGCAGCAGTGCACTGATAGGAGCTGGTGTTACACTGTAGGACTGCTGATCATAATACTGCATATGAGAATCGCGGTCACCTGACGCACCGTGAGAAACCTGAAGTACTATTTAGAAAGGCCTAGGAAGATGGCCTCTACCAAAAGAATCTCTATCTTCGGACGAGGCAGCATTGAATCTACCTGAATGACGGGGCCACTTGTCCGTCCCATGACCACCCCCCTGTGATAAAACCATCTCAACTCTCCTGTCTACATTGGCTGCCTCCTGAAAGGAAATCTCACTCCCCATCTCCTTAGCCATCTGAAGTCGAATAGGCTGAATGAGCCCCCCAATAAACCTCCTCACTATCTTTCTATCTCTTAGTGGGAAGTATAAGTAGAGCATGATGGGCCAAATCAATAAACCTAGTCTCATACTGAGTAACAGTCATGGAACCTTATTGGAGACGCTCAAACTTCCTTTGATAGATCTCTCTATGAGTAACGTGAAGAAAGTTCTCCAAGAATAGCTGTGAAGAATGACCCCAAGTCAGAGCTGGTGACCCAACTGGTCTAGCCAAACAGTAATCTCTCCTCCAAGTCTTGGCAGATCCAGATAAGTGAAAATTAACAAAGTCGACCCCATTGATCTCCACTATCCCTATGTTGCTGAGAACCTCGTGACAATTGTCTAGATAATCTTGGGGATCCTCAGAAGATGCACTTCTGAAAGTGGTAGTGAAGAGCTTGGTGAATCTATCCAATCGCCATAAGGCATCGACAGTCATAGTTGCTCCGACACCGATCTAGGCTACCACACCCGGCTGAACTGCTCCAACTAGCTAAGTTGTTGGAGTTTGAAATTGGGGAGCCACCTGCTCCAGAGTGCGAGTAGTAGGAGTCTAGGCTCTTCCTCCAGCTTGAGAGACAGTCGGTGCTACAGGAAGCAAGTATGTACGGGTGACACTCTCCATAAGACCCACTAGATGGACCAGATCATCTTGAAGTACTGAGGTAGCAATGAACTGCTCTAGGACCTGAGTTGGGCCCATCAGAACTGCCTGGGCCGAAACCTCCTCGTCAAACTCGACCTGAGGCTCCGCCACTGGTGCTGCTACTCTAGGCTAAGCTTTGCCCCTGCCTCGACCCCTAACACAACCTCGGCCTCTGCCCCTCGTGGCAGCTATTGTTGGGGGCTCGAGTTGCTGATCAGTAAATGACGAATTGCCTGTTCTCGGCATCTACGAAAGAACAGAGTACAAATTCAATCAGCATTGAGAAACTAAACAGCACGACAGGAAAGAATAGATATGAAGTTTTTCCTAACTCTGTAGCCTTTGTGGGATAAATACAGACGTCTCTGTACCGATCTCTCAGACTCTACTAAGTTTGTCTGTGAATTGTGAGACTTATGTAACCTATAGCTCTGATACCAACTTGCCACGACCTGAATTTACCCACCCATGGAAGTTGTGATGGCGCCTACTAGTGAAAGATAGGCAAGCCAACCAACTGAATTATTTACCTTGTTTCCATTTTTAATCCATTAACAATTAGGAAAAAATAGAATTTAATAAGCGGAAGACTGAATTTTAAAGTTTTAATACTACTACCAATATCAATCCATAATAAATCTACCCAAGATTGGTGTCACAACTTCACAGGCTATTTATGAGTAATACAAATAAAGGTCTAAAAGAAATACATGAAAGAAATAGGAACAATAGATAGGAGGAGACGCCAAGGCCTTCGGATGCCTGCAGGACTACTTCGGGTCACCTGATGAACAAGAAGAAGCAATCTCACTGCGGTCCGAAATCTACACCACTGGGATCTGCACAAAAGAGTGAAGAGTGTAGTACCAACACAACCAACCCATGTGATGGTAAGTGCCTAGCCTAACCATGGCGAAGTAGTGACGAGGCTAGGACCAAACTACGAAATAAACTTGTGTAGTTAAATCATATAAAGCGGAAAAATAGAAGCAGAAATGTACAATCAAGGATGGGAGGGGGAAACATGCTGTGGGGAGACATCAAATGATAACAGGAGAACGGCAGGTAAATATAAGGAACACCATAACTCAATTTTAAACTAGAATCAGAAATCAAAAAAATGCACGGCATCACCCTTCGTGCTTTTACTCTCGTCCTCACCATAAGAATCAATATAATTTGTACGGCATCTATAGACATGTGATTTTTGATCCTCCTCAAAATTTCACCCATTTTAGCGTAAAAGATTTAATTTAGGCTTAATATAGTTATTTCAACTAATTTTGACTCTTTTATATTATTTTAAGAATAAAAATTGAAAATTACAAAAATAGTTCCATATCTCTCTACTTAATCCGCATATTAGATATTTTGAGGAGGATATATTACTTTGAACCTATTTTTATTTTAATATAATCCTTGAAAATGCCGAAAATAGTTTTAACTTTCATTTTTAGCTTTTATTTTAATATTAATAGTTTATCAGAATCAATTAGAAGTTTTTACATTTTTGTAGGTATTTAAATTGGATTTTTCAGCTCTCTTTTGGCCCAATTTTAACAAATAGAGGCCCAAAATTTAACAACTCAATTCCTTAAGCTATCTACACATGACCTACGCCCAAAACCTATCCAAACCCATGTAACCCATCAGCAACCCTAACTCTTCTTCTTCTTTACCAAAGACACATATTGAAACATAAAACAACAGACCCTGGAGAAAAAGAGAAAAATGGGGCAGCCATCTTTACACCTTCAACCTTAGAGACAAAAGCCAAGACAATGAGCCCTAGAAAACCTAGCGGAAACCTAGCTAAAGAAGACCAAGAGAAGACTGAACAAAAATAAGGACCCAAGCTTCTTCTTCAATGAAGAACCTACAGACAAGACAACAATGGAACCCTAGACAGCCCTAGGACACAAGCAGCCATCGTCGGACTACCCATAATCTGCTGACCAGCTGACCCCAACCGGTAACCT
>MU749254.1:16629-47741 GCA_026770625.1 Nicotiana glauca | reverse complement strand
CCCCCCCCCCCACACAAGAAAACACACCACCCATCCTCCTCCATACGCTGTTGACTCCTCCACAATTCTGCCACCAACTCCAGCCCTTTCATCGATCCCTACATCTCCTCACTCCAAAATCGTCGCTTCACCTCCAACCCTGCCGCGACACTCTCGCACACATCCAAACGACCACCCTCATCTCCTCCATCCTAGAAGCTGTTGTCGCTCTTAAAACCAACCCCACACGCCGCCTCCCATCTCCAAATGGACTTCACAGAATTGGAGACCCTCGTCTCTTCAGACCTAAAGAACACACACGTGAAAAAATAAAATTCTACTTCTGTTAAAATTCGGGTGGAATTTTTAGGCTTTTAGATTTTGATCTTGTTCTCTACTAGAGGATTCGAGTGAGTTCAGGCAAGTTCGAGTTTGTCATCGCTTGTCGACTTCCGTCTGTGGTTTCGTTTCGAGCTCCTAATTCCAACCCTGTTCCACAATTTTGCTAGAATATTTGTAAGCTCAGGTTTATTATTGAGGTCCATTTATACTCTCATCTCATATGTGCTTTGCCCTTTTACTTATCTTGTTTCTAATTTTTGAGTGATTCATACCTTGTTTCGTTATCTTAATTTGCTTCCACTATTTACTGTATTATGTGGTATTGTAGTCAATTTTTGTAGGGACAATTTGAATTAGTTGGGTTAAGCTTGAAGTGAATTTGAAATATTAAGGCAAATTGGATGTGCAAGGAAGGAGATTTCAACAATTTGAGCTCTAGATGATTCCTGTTAGTTCTTTATTTTACTAGATTAATTCAACTGCTAGTAGCATATTTAGGCCGGCCACACTTGGGTAGACAAGCCCTAGGATTTTTGTTAGTTTCAAGGTGATAGGTTGTTTCCTTAGTTAATTTATCCGGGGAATGCCCCGAAGGACTTGTATATATTTTTATCTGAGGAACGCCCCGAAGTATTCAGTAATTAGAGGCTGAAAGCGAACTCGTAGTACTTTTATTATTGTTTTATCTTTATTTTTATTTTATTAGGTGGGGACGACCTCGAACCTTTTGGGTGTTTATTTTTCTTACTGTGTTTTTACCCCAAATTGGATATTGTAAAAGCCAACTAGATCGAGTACGCAACCGTGACTTTCACAGGACTCGAGAAATGCATAACACCTTCTCCCCGAGTCAAATGAACCCCCTTACCTCTGGTGCGGACTTAGTTTTGGAGTCTAAAGTGTTTCAAAGGAAAAATCATTTTTTTCTAAAAATGGTGAACTTTCACACCGAAATCAAATGTCAGGTGGCGACTCTGAGTTATTTTACTTTTGAATACAAATTTTGTCATTTTTTAATTAAAAAAACCCCTTTGCAATCTTTTACTAAATCTCTTTTATTTATTTAAGAGGGTTAGTGAAGTTTTTTTTAAAAAAAGGGGTGTGACATCTCCGGCGACTCTGCTGGGGACTTGCAGGTTCGAGCTAGTATTTGATCTTGTTGGCTTTTAGGATATTCGGTTGAGGGTTTTTTTATGTGTTTTGTTTGTTTTATTTGATTTTTATTTTGTTTATGTCATTTTATTATTTGCTAGTTGCTTATTTTTTACAGTTTTTTCTTTATGTGTTTACTGCTTTATAACTATCATCATTTGCATAACCCTGAGTCTTCTTTCTACAACAATTCATCTAGAGTATGTTTGAGTGTACACGACCTTTTTGTGAGTCACCCGTGTCTTTAGGGAGGTGGCGTGGGAGCATGGAGTGGGCAGACATCTATAGCAGCCGCCATCGACCACGTGCCGCCCCGAATTGCCTTGTTTGTGAACCCCAAACTTAGGTCAGCCTTTAAGTCATTTTTATTTGCATCATGAAATTTAGACCTAGCGGGGCTCGGTCCCAGATACCATGTCCCTTTGTAGGAGGCCTATCCAAGTTTGTCAAAAATGGGCTCGTGGCCCAAAAAGACATTCAATCATCCCAATATGATATATGTTGCATATTTAACGGTAAAAAGATCATTTGGCAGACCGATGCTTGGGAAAGAATGGTGAAAATGAAGCAAGTAGGGCCCACTCGCATTTTTCTTTCATAGTTTTCTAAAAATGAAAAAAAATGAAAAAAGATTTTACACTTTCCCATCATAAAAAAAATCCAAAAAGATTTATAATTTTCCATCATTTTCCAAAAATCAAAAAAAAAAAGAAAGAAAAAGAAAATCGAAAAAGATTTTACATTTTCCATAATTTTTTTCAAAAAGACAAAAATAGTTTTTCCAAACTAGTTGCATTTCATTTTTAAAGCTTTCTTCCATGTCCGATCTTTCCGAACTGCGAACCTGATTCTCTTCTTCCGGAACTGGATACGTAGGCAACCCACATAGGGTTTGGTAATCCTAGTGAGTCTTAGGTTCTTGGCTTCGCAGGGTCGTAGCCAAATCTTGCATGTTTAGCCACTTTTGGCCACATCGGCCATTCTTGCAAAATGGGTTCATTTTCACAAAGTGGTTCAATTACTCATGTATTAGGATTTTGAGTCCAAACTAGGAGTCATATTACTTTAAGGTACGTCTTTATTGATTTTGCATCTTTAACCACTTCTAGCCATATCAGTCGTTTTTGCAAAATGGATTATTTGTGCAAATTATTTTGGGCCATGATTATTGGGAGTTGAATCCATATAAGCCTTAGTGAGGTATTACCATGTCTTTGAGGTCACCTTTGTTGAGTTTGCACTTCTAGCCACTCTTGGCCACATAGGTTAATTTTCAAAAATAGCCTTAATCATACCTTACATGTGTGTAATAGAAGGTGTCATGGCGTCACATGTGTCTTGAGGCACTAACTCTATTTGATCTTATTTTTCTTATTCAGGTATGGAGCAATTTGCTAGAGTTTGAGCATGACAAATAGCCCAAGACCATTCTAGTCAAGACCATTGCATGCACGAGTTGCTTGAGGAAACTTTTTATTTTTATTTTTATTTTTAGTCTATCTTATGTTGTCTTTTAATTTTTAGTCTTTTACAGTAGTATCGAGTCTGTTAGTCTAGTTAAGATTGTATTTGAAAAAAGAAAAAAATTGAAAAATCCAAAAAAAATTGTTTTTAGTTTATTTTGTCCATTACTTTTCCAAAACTACGCTTGATCTGATTCATGAGGGACATGATACGTAAGAAACCTACATAGGGTTCGATCAAATCATGTTTTTTTTTTAAAAAGGAAAAAAAGAGAGAAAGAGAATGAAGTTGTGGGACATGAGAAATGAGAAGAAAGAAAAGAGGGGGAAAGAAATGAGAAACCAAGTGGTGTTAGAAAGGAAGATGAAGAGGAAAATGGGGTAAGAAGAGTGAAATTGGGATGATTCAATATGACCTTCATACCCTTGAAGTCATTTTAGAACCAATAACTATGACTAGGTGCATTTCACATAATGTGATATTATCCTATTTTAAATGACCTAACGCTAACATGGTGACCTCATCTTGTCCCTCTTTGTTATCTTCATTATACCAGAAACATGGTTGATTTGTGGTTCTTAAAGTGGTGACTCTTCTCTATAACATAAAGTCGAAGGGAAATGGAAGATGACAATAGAATTGAGTCGATTGATACTGGTGCCCAAAAGCAATTGGTTTAACAGGACAATGAGTTGGTTGAAAAGGTAAGGATGTTAAGACAACACATGGCAGATATGTATCGGGCTTGGATGACTGGGAAGGCACCACCCTCGCCGCCACCTAGCTTCTTAGATGCTACCCTTACCCAAACTCCGATCATAGTGCCAGATGATCCCCCATGTTCTCCAGATTCTCCCGCTTATCACAGCTCTTCCAACCTCCCTAATAGCTCCATCATTCGTCCTCTAACTACCTTTCCAAAAAATAGCCCTCCTGTCATATCCACTACCTCTCTCTTTACAACCTCTCAACAACCCTTCCTTAGATCCAACAGTGAATACTAGTTTAAACCTCATGATACCCAATACTACTCTCCAAAGTTGTCCCACCAGGTCCCAAAGTCGTATAATCGTAAAAAATGAGCCTTATGTTAAAAATGAAAAGTCTGCAGGAAATGAAGGGCGGGATGAGATATCCAGAAAGTTGAAAGGCATAGAATAGTCCTTAAAGAACATGCAAAGGATGGGAAATCAGATTAACATGTCTTACAATAACTTGTGTATGTTCCCTGATGTTCATCTGCCCGCGGGGTTTAAAATGCCAAAGTTTAACTTGTATGATGGGCGTGGTGATCCAGTAGCCCATCTGAGGGGTTATTGTAGTGAAATGAGAAGTGTTGGTGGGAAAGATAATTTATTGATGGCGTATTTCAGTGAGAGCTTGACTGGGGAAGCCTTGGAATGGTATACTCATCAAGATGTCAATAAGTGGCATGCATGGGATGACATGGCTCAAGATTTTGTTCGACACTTTCAGTACAATCTAGACATTATACTAGACCGCTCCTCCCATCTAAGATGGAAAAGAAACCAAAGGAAAGTTTTAGGGAGTTTGGGCTCAGATGGAGTGTACAAGCTGCTCGGATAAGTCCCCCGATTGGTGAGAAAGAAATGGTTGAGCTTTTCCAACAAGCCTAGGGTCCCACCTACTTCAGTTATTTGATCCAGGCCTTGGGTAAACCTTTCAATGATGTGGTAAAAATGGGAGAGATGGTAGAAGAGGGAATCAAGTCAGGAAAAATCATGAGTTATTCTGCATTGAAAGATACTATAGAAGACATTCAGAACATCTCAGTAAGTTTGAGTGGAAGAAAGAGAAATAGAAAAGATGTTGTTGAGCCCTGCCAACGACAAGATCCTGTGAGCACAACGCTTTCAGCCTCAATATCGACCCATGGATATCCCTATGCTCCAGATAATCCTCCCCAATGCTACTTCTCTCCACAAAATCCCCTAAGTCATACATCACCTTCCCAGTACTCCATCGGCAATGCACCACCATATGCTCCACATCCACAAGACACGCAATGGCCTGCACCACCTCTGCAAATGTCTTACCCACCCCCTCAAGCATATCAACCACCTGCCCGCAAAAGGTTCCAACCAAGGCCAAATTACAAAATAAAAAGGCAATGGGAAAAAGAAAAGACTTTCACTCCTATTGGAGAATCATATGCTAGTTTGTTCCAAAGGTTGAGGCAATTGGACATGTTGAAGCTGATTCAGATAAAAATGCCAAACCCTCTTCCACAGAATTTTGATTATTCTCTAAGGTGCGCATATTTCTCTAATGCCCCGGGTCACAACATTGAAAAGTGTTGGCATCTGAAAAGGGTGGTTCAGAAGCTTATTTATGCGGTTGATATTGTTTTACAAAATCCAGATGCAGTAGACACTAGCCAAAGCCCATTACCTGTTCATAATGAGACGTATATGGTGGGTATGATTTGTGTTGACAAGGAATATCAGAACTCTTCTAAGATCCTAGGAGGGACACTTTCCACAAAGCTTTCAGCGCTATCAGTCTCGGTTCCGAAATTTGATCTTAAGAATGAGCTGGAAAAAGGGACCCAAAAGCAATTTGCTAAGGTCAATGTGATTGAGACTTGTGACGGTCCTAGTACTGTTGATGCGGAACTCATTGGCTAAGATATTGAGCTTGGTGATTGGAAAGATGCTCCTTTTTTGGCTAACCAGGGAGGAGTCTTGGCGAATTATTTTGTTGTCATTTCTATTGTTCGGTTTATTTCAGGGTTGTAATTTGGATATTGTCTTGTGACTCAAACTCTTCTATCCTTTTATTTTGCCTAGTTTGTTTAGTCATAGTAACTCATTTAGTATTATCTAGGATTGTTCCAGGGTTGTAACCCCAATTTAGTTTGTTTGTCATGTCGTTCGAACCCTTTCACCTCTATTTAATGCAATCTCCTATTTTCTATTATTTCTGGTCCATATTTGTTTAGTTCTCTTTTCTTTTATAGCTTTTTTTATGCTGACTCTAGTGACATGACTTGCACGCAGAATTCTCAACCTGGTTTTGAAAGTTAATCTAATCATGAAACAATGAAACAAGTTTTGAAGATGACAGGGATATTTGAGAGAAATAAGTAAAGATTTGGGCATTTTGAGATCATTTAAAGCTTGAATTGTGAGAAACTGGGGTAGATGGTTTGGGAAGTTAATAGGACTACAAGAATTTGTCATGAGAGAGTGCACCCTGAATAATTTGAAGTGAGAAACTTTCAGTTTAAGTGCATCTCAAGCTACAAGATAAAGCCAAAAGAGTTTGCTCTAAACTGACAGAGCACATCCATTTTAAAGAAGAAATCACCCAACAAGAGCTCTGTATTTGACAAGGCACAAAAGAAAGGTGGGAGGCATATCTGTGATACCAATGCCGATGCTGCAAAAGAAATACTATATGTGATCTTCATTTTTCATCTTCAAGTTGCATGTGTTATACTTGGTATTCTTAAAGATTGGGAGGCCCTCTTTCAGCTACCCAAACACTTTATACCCTTTGGTACCCTTTTGAGCCTGTGCTGATTTCCTTGACCTCCCCTCTTTCGGAATCAAGTTACGAAAAATGCTCATATCCCCATATGTTTGTTTTAGAAAGTTCATCCAAAAAAAATCAAATCAAAAATCAAAAAAAAAAAAGAGATAGAAAAAAAATGAAAAAGAAAGAAAAAGAAAAAAACTAAACAAGAATTAGTGTGAACTACGTTCGACTTGATTCTTGTCACCACAAGATACGTAGGCAGCCTTACGGTTTAGTCGCACTAAATAAAATATTTTATAATCCCACGAAGGCAAAAGTGGGGCGGTTTTTCTTAGAATCAAATTCTCTTATTTCAGAAATTGGGGAAAAGTTTTGAAATGGAATCCAAAAGTTGTAAATAAATTAACCCTGTTATCTTAATTATTTTGAGCCATTACGATATCATTTCTTTCTATCCCTATCTAAAAGCCACTCTGCAGTCCAAAAAACACCTCCCAAATAATCTTTGAGAGTGCTGAGTTTAGACATGCCAAGGGCATATGATGTTTTTACCATGGTTAATGTCTTGTCATCTGCAGAATCAGAGGAAATAAGAAGAAAAGAACAAAATAAGAGTTTTATTGGTGAAAAGCTTTACATGCACCATAAAGCGATGGTAAGTTGAGAGAAAGAGCAAAATGAGCGAGGTTTAATGGTGAAAACCTTTCGGGCACTATAAGTCGAATAGGGACCGTGAATCAGATAGGATAATCAGAGCATTGAAGCCCAGTTTCATGGCGAAGAGGAACAACAAGAGTTGAATGTTAGACTTGCTTGATAAATTAGGTCACTTAATCCAAAAGTGCATGTCATGGTCATTAGAGTTGGTATCCACATCTGATAAGTTTCTACTTTGTAGTTTTCTTGTTAGGAATCATCTCTTTCCATTGTCCTTTACTCTGTTCCTTTTGTCTTGTTTACTTCCTCTTCCTGAGTCTATTTGGTCAGAACAAGTGATAAATGACTTCAAAATTTGCCACCAACTTTCCAATTACATAAAATAGGATCTGGCTAGCACATCAAAATGACATAAGTCAGGAAAGAGCAGCATGCATACTGAGTTAGAAATGATCAACGCGCTTTGGGATTCATGTGAAATGCAAAGATTTGATATGTGTCAATTCATGAACAATGCAATAGATGGAGGATGTCGGGAGAACGGATCAGAGGTATTTTCTGTGATAAGGTTGACAGAGAAAGTGGTTAACCAATGACAAGCAAGGTCTTCCGAGCGAAAATAAAAGTTATCATGGCAAGTGAAGGAGCAATAGACCTCAAGGCCAAAACAAGTGGTCTAAGTTAGGAAAGAACAGTATGCACACTGAGTGGGTGGCAATTGACGTGCTTTAGGATTTATGTGAAACACAAAGGTTCAGTATATGCCGATTCTTGAGCACAATGCAACAGATGAATGGTATTGTGTTTGAACAGATCAGAGATATTTTCCGTGATAAGGTTGACAGAGAAAGTGTGTAGTCAATAAACAAGCAAGGTCTCTCAAGTTGAAATCGAAGTTATCATGGAAGTAAAGGAGCCATTTCCCTCAAAATCAAGGCCACAAACCAACCACTATATTTATAAACTCACAAGTTTTCTTTATTTGAAACAGGGACAAAAATTGTGTCCAAATCAAAGCTTGGAAGTTTGAATTTTTCAAGTGTCGTGCCCAAATTTTGTCATCATAAAGGCGGTTTGAGAAGGAGAAAGAAAATTTGTTCGATATGCAGGAACCCTCCATGAGGAAAGCATGGTTTAGGGGCAAGGAATTTTGTTCGTTCTACATATATCCACCAGGAAGAGAGCATAGCTTAGGTAAGTTCATTCTCGGCTTTTCAGGACCCTCCTGGATAATGGGATTCAGTTTTAAATGTTCAGGCCCCTCCTAGATAATGGGATTTAATTTTAAGTGTTCAGGACCCTCCAGGATAATGAGATTAATTTAAAGTTTTCAAGTCCCTCCTGGATAATGGGATCTAGTTTTAAGTTTTTAAGACCTTCATAGATAATGAGATTTAGCGTAAGTTTTACCTTTAGGAAATAGAATTTAGCTTTGAAGTTGTCATTCTTAAGATAAGATTAATTTTAAATTTTCAGGATCCTCCTGGATAATGGGAGTTAGCTTTTAAATTCTTAGATATTTTGGGTACCATGATTCGATTAACACTCACATATATGCCCAGCTACCAAACTGGGGCAGAAATTTTTTCTGTTTTGTCTATTCTGTGCAGGAGCCCACCTGGTGAGCAAGGGAAAACAACACGAGTTTCAAGAATAGAAAGAAATTCAGGTTCAGCAATCAAGCACCCACCTGGAGAAATAAGGGAAGACAGTTCAAAGAAAAGCAGTTCCAAGGAGAGGACGATTCAGGTTCAGCAATCAGGCACCCGCCTGGAGAACAAAGGGAAAGCAGTTCAAGTGCTGGTAATCAGGAGCCCACCTGGAGAACAAAACAAAAGTAATTCAAGTGTTGGTAATCAAGAGCCCACCTGGAGAACAAAGGGAAAGCAATTCAAGTGTTGTTAATCAGGAACCCACCTGGAGAATAAAGGGAAAGCAATTCAAGTGCTGTTAATCAGGAACCCACCTAGAGAACAAAGGGAAAGGAATTCAACTGTTGGTAATCAGGAGCCCGTCTAAAGAATAGATCAACTTTCAATTTTCAAGTCCAAGAAGCATCAGGATCCCACCTGAAGAATAGGGCCAACTTTCAATTTTCATTCAAGTCAAAGAGAGCAGGAGTCCGACTGAAGAACAGGATCAACTTTCAGTTTTCATTCAAGTCAAAGAGAGCAGGAGTCCGCCTGAAAAACAGGGTCAACTTTCAGTTTTCAAGATTCAAGTCAAAGAGAGCTGGAGTCCGCATGAAGAACAGGGTCAACTTTCAGTTTTCAAGTTCAAGACAGAGGCAGCAGGATCCCGCCTGAAGAATAGGGGTAACCTCCAGATTTTCAATACAAATCAGAAGTAGCACGAGCCGCTAGAAGAACAAGGTTTGCAAGCTCGAGTCTACTCAAAGGTCAAGTTTATTTCAAGTGCAAGCAACTGGATGCCCTGCTGAAGAACAGGGTCAACTTCTGGAGGATGCCCACCTGAAGAATGGGGTGTATTTTCAGCTTCATGTTGAAGGATCAAGTGGAGATTCAAGAAAGACTCAAGACAAGAAGTAGATAGGATTTTGTATTTTTCTTTTATTTTTACTGTAATTTTTCCTTTTATTTTTTGATGTAATGGTAGGAACGGCGACCCAGCCTCGATAGCACTTCACTCGACTCTCCACCTCGGTACTCCATCATCTCACTCACCTCTGAACTACACGTGACCTGATTCATTTATAGCCAAGGATATGTAGGTATCTCAGATACCAGGGCTCGGTCATATTCTCCTTTATTTTAAATTTTTGGTCTCTCTAAGTAAGGGTCGGGTCAAAAAACATGTATCGTCGTTCTTTATCTGAAAATACTTTGTATTTCCAATCAAAGAGGGGCAGCTGCTTCACCTCCAACCCAGCCGTGGCACTCTCGCACACATCCAAATGACCACCCTCATCTCCTCCATCCCAACAGCCGGTGTCGATCTTAAAACCAGTCCTACACGCTGCCATCCATCTCCAAATGGACCTCACAGAACTAGCGACCCTCGTCTCTTGAGACCTAAAGAACACACACAAGAAAAAAATTCTGCTTCTTTTAAGTTTTGAATTTTGAGACAGATTTCGGGTGGAATTTTCAGGCTTTAGATTTTGATCTTGTTCTCTGCTAGAGGATTTGATTGAGTTCAGGCGAGTTCGAGTTTGTCGCCGCTTGTCGTCTTCCGTCCGTGGTTCTATTTTGAGTTCCCATTCCAGCCCCGTTCCACAATTTTGCTCGAATATTTGTAAGCTCGGGTTTATTATTGAGGTCCATTTCTATTCTCATCTCATATGTGCTTTGCCCTTTTACTTATCGTGTTTCTAATTTTTGAGTATTTCATACCTTGTTTCATTATCTTAATTTGCTTCCATGGTTTACTGTATAATGTGGTATTGTAGTCAATTTTTTTAGGGACCAATTTGAATTACTTGGGGTTAAGCTTGAAGTGAATTTGAAATATTAAGGCAAAATTGGATGTGCAAGTAAGGAGATTTCAATAATTTGAGCTCTAGATGATTCATGTTAGCTCTTTATTTTACTATATTAATTTGACTTCTAGTAGCATGTTTAGGCCGGCCACACTTGGGTAGGCATGCCCTAGGATTTTTGTTAGTTTTGAGGTGAGAGGTCGTTCCCTCAGTTAATTTATCTGGGGAATGCCCCGAAGGACTTGTATATATTTTTATCCGGGGAACGCCCCGAAGTATTCTGTAATTGGAGGTCGAAAGCGAACTCATAGTACTTTTATTCTTATTTTATCTTTATTTTTATTTTATTAGGTGGGGAAGACCTCGAACCTTTTGGATGTTTATTTTTTTTTTGTGTGTTTTTACCCTAATTTGAATATTTTAAAAGCCAACTAGATAGAGCACGCAACCATGACTTTTACGGGACTCCGGGATTTCCTAACGCCTTCTCCCCGAGTCAAATGAACCCCCTTACCCAAATCTTAGGGGCGGACTTAGTTTTGGAGTACAAAGTGTTTCAAAGGAAAAAATTTTTTTTTAAAAATGGTGACCTGGCACACCGAAATCAAATGTTAGGTGGCGACTCTGAGTTATTTTTCTTTTGAATACAAATTTTATCACTTTTAAATTAGAAAACCCTTTGCAAGCTTTTACTAAATCTCTTTTATTTATTTAGGAGGGTTAGTGAGGTTTGTTTTAAAAAGGGGTATGACAGCATCACCCTTCGTATTTTTACTCTCGTCCTCACCATAAATATCAATATGATCGGCATGGAATTTTACATCTTGCGGCACGGCATCACCCTTCATGCTTTTACACTCTTCCTCACAAAATTATACATGGCATAACCCTTCGTGCTTTAACACTCTCTCACCAAAATAATGCACGGCATCACCCTTCATGCTTTAACACTATTCCTTACCCAAACACCAATCACAAACAATAAGGGCAAGGAATATAATATAATCACAATAAAATTTACAATTAAAATCCCGACAAGGGAACAATATCAAACAACAACATCCCGGCAAGGGAATAATATTAAAAGCAACAACATCCTGGCAAGGGAACAATATTAAAAGCAGCACCATCCCAGCAAGAACAATTTCAAAATCCTCTTCTCTTTTTCTCCTTTACTTCACAACTCAATTCACAATTTGAGACAATGCTCTATAAGGTTTAATTGCCAATGGTATTTTTATAATTCAATATACGACTTGAGACAACGCTCCTCAACGTTCAACTATCACAATTACTTCCACAAACTTTGCCCAACAATAGAAATCATCACAAAAGGTCATAAACAATACAACCGGAGTCATAATAATCATAATATAAGACTCACAGTCATGCTTGACACCAACGTATACATACTCGTCACCATGCCTATATGTCGTACTCAAAAAATAACATATAGCAACTAGGACACAACTCCTAATCCCTTGAGTTAAAGTTAGACCAAGCACTTACCTCAATGCCACGAACACAATTCAAGCCTCAACTACCGCTTTACCTCTTGATTCCACCACCTACTCGCTTATATCTAGCCACAAGTTACTTAACTATATCAATGAATGCTAAATGAATCAATTCTAATGCATGGAAATACATTTTCTAAAGTTTTCCCCAAAAAGTCAAAATCAACCTCGGGCCCGCTTGGTCCAAACCCAAAATTTGGACCAAAACTCGATTACCCATTCATGCCCGAGCCCGGATATATAATTGGTTTTGAAATCCGACCTCAATTTGAGGTTTAATGTAACGACCCGACCGGTCGTATTGAGCCCTAAAGCTCTATTCAGCAGTCGGAGGCCATGAATAGCTTCATTTCGGGTATTATGACTTGTTCGCATGGTCGAAATTTAAATTCAGGAAGATCGGAGTTTAATTTAATGAAAATTCTTATTTGAGAAGCTTAAAGTTGAAAGAATGAACTAGGATTGGATTTTTGAGTAAACAACCTCGGAATTGAGATCTGGAGGTTCCATCAGGTTCGTATGATGATATCGGACTTAGACGTATGCCCGGTTTGGGTTTTGGATAACCCGCGAGCGTTTTGGCGCCTATCATAGAAGTTAGCATTTTGGAAGAAATTTCTTAAGTTTGGCTTGGAGTGCATTTCAGCATTATAGATGTTCGTGTGGGATTCCGAGACTATGAGTAGTTCTGTATGGTGATTCTGGAGTTGGGAGCGCGATCGAAAGTGAATTCGGAGGTCCGTAGCTCATTTTGAAGCCATTTGGCTAAAGATAGAAATTTGAAGGTTTTTAAGAAGCTTGACCGGGAGTGGACTATTTGATGTCGGGGTCGGAATTCAATTTTGGTAGTTGGAGTAGGTCCGTAATGTCAAATATGACTTGTGTGCAAAATTCGAGGTCAATCAGATATGATTTGATGGGTTTAAACACCGGAAGTAGAAGTTGGAAAGCTCAAAGTTCATAAAGCTTGGATTGGAAGTTGATTGATGATTTTAGCGTTGCTTGATGTGATTTGAGGCCTCGAGCAGGTCCGTAATGTGTTTTGGGATTGGTTGGTATGATTGGTTGGGGTCCCGGGAGCCTCGGGTGGATTCCGGGTGGTTAACGGATCGAAACTTGGAATTTAAGAAGAACTGAAGCTGGTATCTGGTATTTCCGCTTCTGCGGAAATGGGAGCGCAGAAGCGGCCCCGCAGAAGCGGTCAAGATTGAGGGCAGCCAGGACCGCAGAAGCGGCCCTTGATCCGCTGATGCACAACCGCAGAAGCGGTTGGCTGACCGTAGAAGCAAAAATGGGCTGAGCCTAGGGACCGCATAAGCGAAATATTTTCCGTAAAAGCGGGATCATTTCTGCATAAGCGAAAGTCCTTGGAGATAGAAGGTTAATTTAAACTCGGGGATTGACCATTTCTCTCATATTTCTCATGGCTTGGGGCGATTTTGGAGAGCTTCAAGGAGGGGATTTTCATTGTCAATGTCAAGGTAAGTTATACCCATCACTTTTGAGTTAAATATATCAATTATATATCGATTTAAGCATGAAGATTAGTGTAAATTTGGGGTTTTGGTTGAAAACCTAGGAAATTAGAAATCTTGGATTTTGATTACGATTTTGAGTATGGAATTAAGAGAAAATTATATATTCGAGTTCCTAAGGTTACGAGTAAACTTTATCTTCGAAAAGTTTTGGATTCTGGGCCTGAGGGCATTTTGGTCAACTTTCCAATCGGGATTAGGAATTGCTATAAATTAGTTTGAAATGAATATTTGAGCATATATTAATGGATTTGCATAACCATTGGCTAGTCTTGGAGCATGGTGCATCAATTGGAGTCCTCGGAAGAATGTAGAATGTCGGTTTTGAGTCTTCGGAGCGAGGTAAGTCTCCTTTCTAATCTTGTGAGGGGAAATTTACCCCATAGGTGAATTAAATTGGCTATGTGCTCCTGTTTGTGGGGGGGGGTCTACGTACGCACGAGGTGACGAGAGTCCGTGCGTAGCTACTATTATGCTATTGTCCGGGTAGTCTAGGACCCAAAAGCATGTTATATTTGAATTAATTATGATCCCATTGATGGTTTGAATTGCTTAATTTACATTAAGTTAATAAATTGATTTCTTAAAGGACTTAAGCTTCGTTTTCTCAAATTATTAAAGGGAATTGTCCTTTCTTGAATAATTTCTCCATGTTGACTTCTTGATTGATTGTCTGTTTGTGCGTGTTTATTTTTGGAACGGGCCGAACGCCTCGGTAGATTAATAGATGCATCTATAGGCGCATCGTCGACCCTCGACAAGTGCACATTTATCTCTATTAGATCGGGTCGTCGCCTCGGTATGATTTGTGCATGCTTGTATTGCTGCCTGGACTTATTTAAGTTGTTATATGCCTCACTCTAGCTCGAGATCATTTTGTTAATAATGAAAAGAAATCTTGGAAAATTTCCTATGAAGGAATTATGTATTTACTTTTTTCTTCTATCTGGATTAAAACCATGTTTATAAAATAAATTCACTATTTAATATGTATATTAAGGATAAATAATCATTGGACTATTAGAGAGTGTCAAGTTGACCATCTCGTCTCTACCCCTTCGGGATTAGGCGGGATACTCACTGAGTACACGTTGATTACGTACTCATACTATACTTCGGTGCATTTTTGTTGCACAGGTATATATATACCTCTACCAGCCTACGGGGCGTGGCAGCACGGACGTTTCTGGGACTAGGTGAGCTGCATCATTCGAGGCGACCGCAGCTAGGGTAGTCTCTTCCAGTGTATTGTATTTACTTTCCGTCCACTGTATTCCAGACGGATGTTATATTTTATTTCTCTTATCAGTAGATGCTCATGCACTTGTGACATCGGGTTCTAGGATGGTTTGAAGTATTGTATTAACTGTTCAACATTTAAATTTGATTTGAAACTATATCCTTTAAAATCTCTTAAAAATTAAGGAAAATCCTGGATTTCAAAAGTGTTAAAAATGAGATTTAATTAAGTATTTGAGTTGGCTGGCCTGACGGCGGTGTTCGACGCCACCACGACCCTTAGTGGATTTTGGGTCGTGACAACATGTTAAAAGAACACTAGTTTCTCGTTGGTCTCACGAGTCATGAGCAAGTCTAGTAGAGTCTCGCAGATCGGTACGGAGACGTCTGTACTTATCCTCGGGAGGCTACAGGGATGTTAGGAGTACTTCCCTTCTTGACTTCCTTTTCATGCGGTTCGATTCCTTTGAGGCATATGCCTTTGGTTTCTTCCTACTTAATCTTACGCGATTCGAGCGCTTGTTAGAAAATCAAGATTTTGAAGAATTGAAATGGCACTACAAATGTGGTGCAGGATGATTTTTTCTGGTATAGTTGATTGGACTATGGTAGTCTCATTATGGAGGGATATTCTATTATTTCAGCTCAGTAATAGAACTTCTAAGAGCCTTGAGGCTAGGCACAGGTTGCCATAATGCTTATGAGCGATTATTCCGCAGTGTTGTTGTGATGGTAGGGTGTTTGCCCACGTGTCGGGGCAGTAAATGAATTGAGGAAGGTTTGCTCAGTGCGTAATAAAATGGATTCATTATTTTATTCTTGAGAGGGAAAAAGGCAATCGGACTAAGAATGGTCAGGTGTGGGCTGGTGGAAGTAATGAGGCTTGGTGGTTGCAAGCGTGGTTGAGCTTTCTTTTATGAGAGGGTGGTCCTGATTGAATGTACTAAGTTGTTGGTGTTATAACCTGCTACAATTCGCCTTTACGGCAGGATATTATGAAATAATAATAGAGGTACAACTGTCAGATATCGCATAATGCGGTGGTTTAAGATCGAATCAGAATTTCTAATGTTGACGGCTCGATAAAGATGACCTTTGGAAAAGGTTTAAATTTAGCAGCAATGGTGGATTCAAGTTCCACGAAGATAGATTTCATTTAAGGCAACAATTGAGCAGCAAAGTATGAGGAAGGACATATGGGAAGTGCTAGGCGGTGCTTAAATTTCTAGAAGGCCAAGTATGAGGAGCAAGGTTGAGTGACCGATTAAAGAGATGAGTTCCGCCAAAATGGGAGAGTGATGGGTGTGCATATGGGATTGGTAGTAGGAAGATTACGCGCCCTAAGGAGAGTTTGGATCTAATTGGGGATTTTAATGATTGGTGATCGAAGTCTGCGGTATGATTTGAAGTATGGGCTACTATGCGACAGAAGATTGACATGGCAGAAAGGAGCTGCTTGAAATGGAGGAGGGTGCAGCATAACCCTAAATTGGAAGGATGTTGCCGCACATTTAATTGATGTCCGCGAGGGGGAAATGGACTTGTGTAGTTGGAAGGTGAGCTCAGACTCGGGATGGGCTATTGGTGTCATAGTGAATGTACCTCGTGCACCGCCGTTGGAAGATGTCGGGAGGTGATTCCCCTAGGTGGGTTGTTCCCCGTGAGCAGATTAGCGGTCGTGTGGTTGGCGAAGCTTATGCAAAGAATTATATTGGTTGTTTAACAAAGAGATAGGTCGTGCGAATGTGGTTAATGATTCAGAATATGAAAGATGGGGATTTACAGGAATATTCCGAGAAATTTTGATAACTGGTGGCGCGAGGTTAAGTAAATAAGAGGTAAAAAGGTCAGGCGAACTCAAGAATTGGGAAATGATGGCTTCAAGCTAAGTGGGAGAGTCCCACCGCTTATGATTATGTTGTATGATTAACTACTTGCATGATTTCTAGTTATTAGCATATTGATAAACTAATTCAACTACGAGAAAAGACCATAAGCAGTAAATTAAGTGGAGGAATTATTAAGGATGTGCTATGGTTAGCCTTATAGGCTCATGTTCGAACTTGGGAAAAGATTCAAAATTTATGCCTTGTATAGAAGCGGGTTTAAAGGGGAGTGGTTCTACCAAGTGCTTCGTTGAGAGGGTATTAATGCGCTAGAAGATTCATAGAGTTTATTATATTCGGGACCAAGTCAGACCGGGTGGCTCTCAGTAGCGGTCCTAGTAAATTCAAGAGGTAAAGTGTGCTGCCTAATGATGTCGATCTTGTAGGTACAATTAAGAATCAAGCTTTGTAGCAGCTTATGAGAAGAGGCACAGAATGTTCCGGGATATTTGGCTTGTTGTGTAGCATTTGGGTGTTATGAAATAGTTCATGGGGGATTGAGACAGCCTGGTCTCGTGATTCAAGGACACTCGGGGTGAGTGTAGATGGAGCATGTTATCTGTTGAATAGAGTTAGTCTTATTTTTAAGGCAAACAAGGAGGAATTGGAAGAAGGTAAATTGATTATCCATAGTTGAATTGGCATATTGGGGCCAGTGACCAGCTCGGTCCGCGAGATCAAGTTATGTGCATGATTTGTGGAGCTACGTGTGAGGTCTGCCAGCAGCCGTGATTGATGATTTATCAGGGGAACTATTCCGTTATGGCTTGTTAAGTGGAAGCAGATTCCGAAAAGGGCTATGGTGGCTTGGACCACTACTTGCAGATTTGCATATCCTACGGTTACGGGAATTTACCTGTGTGTTTCTATGATTCTCCTGAAGTGAGTTAAGTGAAAAGTTCGTATATGATGAAGTGTTAAGATATTAATAGTTTCGGAGTTATGGTGAAAAATCATGTTCTATCGTATGTTGGCACGTTGGGTGCAGTGAGTATTATGGAAATACGAAGTGAGGATCAAGGTTGCAGTTCAGTGTTGATAAGGATGTCACGGGCTCGGATGAGCAAGGAAAGGGTTGAATGATTAGAGTAAATTGGTATTGTCCTCGGCGTCACCTGAGATCGATGTGTTGTGGAAGAGGCTTTGCATCCTGGTTAAGGATTCATGATCGCTTTTCAGCGTTAGTGCATCCGATGGTTTAGATGTTCGGACCCGTTATTTATTTCGAAAGATTGTAGGAGCGTGTCCCACGGGAAGATTGTATAAGTGTGGCATGTAGTCACTTGATTTGGCTAAAGATTTAAACCGAGTATGAGGGTTGTGGTAATATCATTAATTTGAGAATTTATGCCTGGAGGGCACTTTGTATATTGGGTTATGAACTGAGGAGGTTGCTCCGGTTGTGGTGGTTATTCTTACATGATATGAGGCAAAAGGGAGTTACTACGGACCTTTGAAAGGTCATTGGCCAAGTTGGTGCAATTTGAAATCGGCTTGAGATTGGTGGATTGTTTTATTTGTGAACAGCGCTTTTTATCAGGCCAGTGGTGTTCATTTCAGCGAGCGTTCCCTATGGAGGAACAGTCGAGGTGTTAGTTTGTCATCAGCTATTCCAGGTAATGATGTATTGCACCGTATGAGTTGTGAGATGGCTTAGTAAATTCTTATATGTTGAGGTTCCGCATTGTGATGATGTTATGTGAGCACGATGGCTCTTGAGATTCAGATTTTGTATCGCACCTCAGTTGTGTTTGAGTTTTGTAGCCTATGGCGCTATGTGTTTCCTCAGGGATGGTATTATGTACTTAGCGTGCTTACGATCGAAAATCGATATTTTTATTGTAATGAGTAGATTTAGCTCGAAGTACAATCTCCTTATGTGATATCCATATATGGATCGGGTGGCACGCTGCCATGGGTATGTTATTTGGATCGGGTTGCGCGCCGCAACAGTGTGATGTCGAGTCTAGTTTTTTACATGTTATTTCTTTGTGTGTTTTGCTTCCTATCTTCTAAGGAAAGTCCGTATTAGTGCGGGGGTTAGGTAATTCTTTCCAGAGTTTGATTTACTGTTTTTGTTATGTTCGGATTGGTGGCCTATTGGCACATTGTGGCGTCATATAAGACTTGTGATCTCATTCGGAGTAGCTTATTGCCTGAGCAGTTCGTACTGGGTAAGATGAGATTGTGGGATTTAGGATCAGTGCAATCTGATTATATGAAGTATATTAAGGAGCGAAGATCATTATTTGGTTCAGAATGTGGTAATGTCTCTTGTCAGAAGTATAGACTCGATGATTGGTTATCTCGGTAGTTGATTATGATTTCGGCATCTCATCTGTCGTGGCGATATTGTAATAGTTAGAGTAAGACCTATGTAGGTCATGAGGTGCAATGGGAGCATCGGAGTCGTGGAATTCCGATTAATTCAAACAGAAATGTTATTGTGGTCCTATGTGTAAAGTGATGCAAAGTGTGAATTCAGCATAGTTATGCAGTCATGTTTGAGTACAGCGTATAGTGATCGATACGGTGATCGTATGTTGGAAACAGGCCTGGCATAGAATTCCGGATGTTGGAATTGGGCTCTAAGGCTTAATTGCTTGAATAAAAGAGAGTATCTTCAGAACTTATCAAGCTAATATGCTCAACTAAGTTGTGGTAGCACGGGAAGGTGCACGAGGTGCTAAGTAGTGATTTCAGGCTACTTCGGTATAGTTCTCAGTACGTTCGAGGACGAACATATGTTTAAGTGGGAGGGAATGTAATGACCTGACCAGTTGTTTTGAGCCCTAGAGCTCCGTTCAGCAGTCGGAGGCCATGAATAGCTTCTTTTCGGGTATTATGACTTGTTCGCATGGTCGGAATTTAAATTTAGGAAGATCGGAGTTAAATTTAAATGAAAATTCTCATTTGAGAATCTTAAAGTTGAAAGAATGAACTAGGATTGGATTTTTGAGTAAATGACCTCTAAATCGGGATCTGAAGGTTCCAGTAGGTTCATATGATGATATCGGACTTGGGCGTATTCCCGGTTCGGGTTTTGGATAACCCAGCAGCATTTTGGCGCCTATTATGGAAGTTAGCATTTTGCAAGAAATTTCTTAAGTTTGTCTTAGAGTGCATTTCAGAGTTATCGATGTCCGTTTGGGATTCTGATACTAGGAGTAGCTCCGTATGGTGATTCTGGAGTTGGGAGCGTGATCGAAAGTGAATTCAGAGGTCCGTAGGTCATTTTGAAGCCATTTGGCTAAAAATAGAAATTTAAAAGTTTTTGAGAAGTTTGACCGAGAGTGGACTTTTTGATATCGGGGTCGGAATCTGATTCCGGTAGTTGGAGTAGGTCTGTAATGTCAAATATGACTTGTGTGCAAAATTTGAGGTCAATCGGATATGATTTAATGGGATTAAACACCGGAAGTAGAAGTTGGAAAGTTCAAAGTTTATAAAGCTTGGATTGGAGGTCGATTGATGATTTAAGCGTTGTTTGATATGATTTGAGGCCTCGAGCAGGTCCGTAATGTGTTTTGGGATCGGTTGGGGTCCCGGGGGCCTCGGGTGGATTTCGGGTGGTTAACGGATCGAAACTTCGAATTTAAGAAGAACTGAAGCAGCTGGTATTTGGTATTTCCACTTCTGCGGAAATGGGACCGTAGAAGCAGCCCCACAGAAGCGAGGAGGAAGCCGCAGAAGCGGTCGAGCGTGAGGGCAACCAGGACCGCAGAAGCGGTTGGATGACCGCAGAAGCAAAAATGGGCTGGAGCCCAGGGACCACAGAAGCGGAATATTTTCCGCAAAAGCGGGACCACGGAAGCGGGATTATTTCCGCATAAGCGAATATCCCTGGAGGCAGAAGAATAATTTTAACTCGGGGATTCGCCATTTCTCTCATATTTCTCATGGCTTGGGGCGATTTTGGAGAGCTTCAAGGAGGGGATTTTCGTTGTCAATGTCAAGGTAAGTTATCCCCATCACTTTTGAGTTAAATATATCAATTATATATGGATTTAAGCATGAAGATTAGTGTAAATTTGGGATTTTGGTTGAAAACCTAGGAAATTAGAACTCTTGAATTTTGATTACGATTTTGAGTATGTAATTAAGAGAAAATTATATATTCGAGTTCCTAAGGTTATGGGTAAACTTTATCTTTGAAAAGTTTTGGATTCCGGGCACGTGGGCCCGAGGGCATTTTGGTCAACTTTCCAATCGGGGTTAGGAATTGCTATAAATTAATTTGTAATGAATTTGAGCATATATTAATGGATTTGCGTAACCATTGGCTAGTCTTGGAGCGTGGTGCATCAATTGGAGTCCTCGGAAGAATGTAGAATGCCGGTTTTGAGTCTTCAGAGCGAGGTGAGTCTCCTTTCTAATCTTGTGAGGGGAAATTTACCCCATAGGTGAATTAAATTGGCTATGTGCTCCTGTTTGTGGGGGGCTACGTACACACGAGGTGACGAGAGTCCGTGCGTAGCTACTATTATGCTATTGTCCGGGTAATCTAGGACCCAAAAGCATGTTATATTTAAATTAATTGTGATCCCATTGATGGTTTGAATTGCTTAATTCACATTAAATTAATAAATGGATTTCTAAAAGGTCTTAACCTTCGTTTTCTCAAATTATTAAAGAGAATTGTTCTTTCTTGGATAATTTCTCCATGTTGACTTCTTGATTGATTGTCTGTTTGTGCGTGTTTATTTTTGGAACGGACCGAACGCCTCGGCAGATTAATAGATGCATCTATAGGCGCGCTGTCGACCCTTGGCAAGCGCACATTTATTTCTGTTGGATCGTGTCGTCGCCCCGGTATGATTTGCGCATGCTTGTATTGCTGCCTAGACTTTTTTAAGTTGTTTAGCTCGAGATCATTTTTTTTAATAATGAAAAGAAATCTTGAAAAATTTCCTATGAAAGAATTATGTGTTTACTTGTTTCCTCTATCTGGATTAAAACCATATTTGTAAAATAAATTCACTGTTTAATATGTATATTAAGGATAAATAATCATTGGACTATTAGAGAGTGTCAAGTTAACCATCTCATCTCCACCCCTTCGGGATTAGGCGGGATACTCACTGAGTACACGTTGATTACGTACTCATACTACACTTTTGTGCATTTTTGTTTGACATGTATATATATACCTCTAGCAGCCTACGGGGTGTGGCAGCACAGACGTTTCTGGGATCTAGGTGAGCTGCATCATTCAAGGCGACCGCAGCTAGGGTAGTCCCTTCCAGTGTACTGTATTTATTTTCCGTCCACTGTATTCCGGACGGATGTTGTATTTTATTTCTCTTATCAATAGATGCTCATGCACTTGTGACACCGGGTTCTGGGATGGTTTGAAGTATTGTATTAACTGTTCAACATTTAAATTTGATTTGAAACTATATCCTTTAAAATCTCTTAATAATTAAGGAAAATGCTAGATATCAGAAGTGTTAAAAATGAGATTTAATTAAGTATTTGAGTTGGCTAGCCTGACGGCAGCGTCCGGCGCCGCCACGACCCTTAGTGGATTTTGGGTCGTGACATCTAAATTCCCAAATTTCAAAATTCTTAGGTTTTACCAAAAATTCCCTATTCCTCCATAAAAACTCTAGATTCTAGGATGAAATCTTGTAAAAAGAAGGAGTAAAGAAAATAAGTTAGAAATCACTTACTAGCGTTTTGGATAAGAAAGAGTGTTTGGAAGATCGCCTCTTACGTTTTAGGGTTTTGAAAAGTGAAAAATAACTGAAAGTCCTGTTTAAATATACCCCTCTCAGACCCTCTCTGCGAACCGCAAAAAAAGGACTGCGGTTACGAGGCTCCACCGCGGACCGCACAAAATCGAGTGCGGCCGCAAAGTCCCCTCCTTGGTCGCACAAAATCGAGTGCGGCCACAAAGTCGCCTCTGCGGTCGCACGAAATCATTGCGGATCGCACAGGCTGGTTCTGAGATCTGCAACTTCTCTGGACCTGCAACAGTTATGTTCTAAGTCTAAAATATCCCGGAACCTATCGCCCTCGGCACTCCAAACCAAATATGCACACTAACTCAAAAACATTATATGGACCTACTCGTGCGATCACATCATCGAAGTAACATGTAAAACCATGAATTAAACCTAAAAACTCATCATTTTCATCAAGAACACTTAAAGTTCATAACTCTTCAACCGCAAGTCCAACTCACGTCAAATAAACTTCATTTTCACCAAATTTCTCAGTTATAATTTAAATACTATAACAAGTTTGTATCAGGCTCCGAAACAATAGAAATCATCACAAAAGGTATAAACAATTCAACCGGAGTCATAATAATCATAATATAAGACTCACGGTCATGCTTGACACCAACGTATACATACTCGTCACCATGCCTATACGTCGTACTCAAAAAATAACACATAACAAATAGGATACAACTCCTAATCCCTCAAGCTAAGGTTAGACCAAACACTTACCTCGATGCCACGAACACAATTCAAGCCTTAACTACCACTTTACCTCTTGATTACACTACCAACTCGCTTGTATCTAGCCACAAGTTACTTAACTATATCAATGAATGCTAAATGAATCAATTCTAATGCATGGAAATACGTTTTCTAAAGTATTCCCCAAAAAGTCAAAATCGACCCCAGGCCTGCTTGGTCCAAACCCGAAATTTGGACCAAAACTCGATTACCCATTCACCCCCGATCCCGGATATATAATTCATTTTGGAATTCGACCTCAATTTGAGGTCTAAATCCCCAAATTTCAATATTATTAGGTTTTACCCAAAATTCTCAATTCCTCCATGAAAACCCTAGATTCTAGAATGAAATCTTGTAAAAAAAAATTAAGCAGTAAAGAATATGAGTTAGAAATCACTTGCTAGTATTTTGGAGAAGAAAAAGTGTTTGGAAGATCGCCTCTTAGGTTTTTAGGGTTTTGAAAAGTGAAAAATAAGTGAAAGTCCCATTTAAATATACCCCTCTCAGGCCCTCTCCGCGGACCGCACAAAAAAGACTGCTGCCGCGGAGCTCAACCACGGACCGCACAAAATCGAGTGCGGCCGTAAAGTCCCCTCCGCGGTCACACGAAATCATTGCGGACCACACAGGCTAGTTCATAGATCTACAACTTCTTTGGACCTGCAACAGCTATGTTCTAAGTCTAAAACATCCCGGAACCTATCTGAAACTCACATGAGCCCTCGGGTCTCCAAATCAAATATGCACACTGACTCAAAAGCATCATATAGACCTACTCGTGCGATCACATCATCACAATAACATGTAAAATCATGAATCGAACCTCAAAACCCATCATTTTTATCAAGAACACTTAGAGTTCATAACTCTTCAACCGGAAGTTCAACTCACATGAAATAAACTCTATTTTTCACCAAATTTCACAGTTATCGTTTAAATACTATAACAAGTTTGTCCAGGCTCCGAAACCAAAATACGGGCCCGATATCAATAGTTTCAACTATTAATTCTTTTCTTCATTTCTTATATAATTCAGCAAAACAATTTCTTTCAAAAGTTGATTTCTAAGGCTTGGGACCTCGGAATTCATTTCCGAGCATACGCCCAAGTTCCATATTTTACTATGGACCTCCGGGGATCGTCGGAACACGAATCCGGGTCTGTTTGCTCAAAATATTTACCAAAGTCAAACATAATCAAATTTTAAATCTTCAAATTGCTATTTCTCATATTTTCACATAGAAGGCTTTACAGATATAGGTTCGGACAATGCACGCAAATCGAGGTGAGGTAAAAAGGAGGTTTTAAGGCCTCAAAACACTTAATTTGTTTCTAAATCAAGTAATGACCTTTTGGGTCATCACATAACTTCACTTCAAGTATTATGACTTGTACATGTAATCGGAATTGAATTTCGGGAAGTTCAGAGTTGATTTGGAAAGAAAATTCTAATTTCGGAAGCTTTATGTTGGAGGAATTGACTAAGGTTTGAAAGTAAACGACCTCGGAATCGGGATTTGAAGGTTTCAACATGTTCGTATGATTATTTTGTACTTGGGCGTATGTCCGTATCGGATTTTGGATAACCCGAAAGTATTTCGACGCCTATTATGGAAAGTTGGCATTTTGGAAAGATTTCATAAATTTGGATTGAAGTGTATTTTAATGTTATCAATGTCCGTTTTTGGATTCCGAGCCTGGAAATAGCTTCGTATGGTGATTCTTGTCTTAGGAGAGCGTCTGAATGTTGATTTAGAGGTCCGTGGGTCATTTCGGAGTCATTCGGCGAAAGTTGGAAATTTGAAGGTTTTTGGAAAGTTTGACCGAGAGTTAAATTTTTGGTATTGGGATAGGATTCTAATTCTGATTGTTGGAGTAGGTCCATAATGTAAAATGTGACTTGTGTGCAAGATTTGAGGTCAATCAGACGTGATTTGATAGGTTTTGATATCGAATGTAGAAGTTTGAAGTTCTAAAGTTAATTAAGCTTGAATATTGGTGAGATTCATGATTTTGATGTTATTTGGTGTAGTTTGAGGCCTCGAGCAAGTTTTTATTGTATATTGGGACATGTTGGTATGTTTAGTTAAGGTCCCGAGGGCCTCGGGTAGATTCCGGATGGTTAACAGATTGAATTTGCCTTATGAAGATGCTGAAGCTTTTGTCATCTGGTGTAACAGCAACTGCGAGGTTTTGGCCGCATGTACGAGGACGAAGAAGCGGCCTGAGGGTCGCAAAAGCGGAGCAGGACAACCAGGAGAAGGACCGAAGGTGCGGAGTTTTGGCCACTTTTGCGCAAGCACAGAAGCAAAGAGTTAGGCGTAGAAACGGAAGAAAGCGCAGGAGCGGAAGGGAGCTCACACCTCTGATGTTGCAGAAGCGGGGAATGTTTTTGCAGGTGCAAGACATCGTGTTTGGGTGATCTCTACAGAAGCGGTGGCATGGTCACAGAAGCGAAAATATCGATGGGCAGAATTATTTTAGCTGCAGGTGCGGCTACTGTCCCTTAGGTGCGAAAACATCTATGGGCAGAATTATTTTAAGAGCAGGATTTGGCTCTTCTTCTCTCATTTTTCACTTGGTTGAGGTGATTTTAGAGAACTTCAAGGAGGAATTTTTATCAAGCAACACAAAGTAAGTGATTCTCACCTATTACGAGTTAAATACATGGATTCTATAAGGATTTAAACTTGGAAATTTGCAAAAATTTGGGATTTTGGTAGAAACCCTAGAAAATTGGCATTTTTTTTTACCATGAAATTGGATATGTAATTGGGAATAAATTATATATTTGAGTTCGTGAGTTTATGGGTAATGTTTAGATCCGAAAATTTCCAGAATCCGAACACGTGGGCTCGAGGGTTGATTTTGTCGACTTTTTGAGCGGAGTTGAAAATTGTTTAAATTGATTAATTATGGGTATTACAGTACGTTTTGATTGATTTGCACATTGGTTGCGTAGTTTTGGACCGTCAAGCATTGGCTTGAGGTGTTAGAGTGGCATCGGAGCCGGTTATGGAACTTTGGAGCGAGGTAAGTCTCTTTTCTAACCTTGTAAGAGGGAATTAACCCCATAGGTAAATTATTTATATGTGCTCCTATTTGTGGTGGCTACATACACACGAAGTGACGAGAGTTCGTAAGTAACTACTAATTGTGATTATGTCCGGGTAGTCTAGGACCCAATTATGTTATATTTACAATGTTTTTACCCTACTTGTTAATCTAATTGTTTAAATCATATTGGAAATGGATAAAGGAATTGTAAAAGATTAAGCTTCATTTACTTGAATTTCTGGAGGGGTCACTTGACCGTTAATGAGAATTGATATATCTTTAACTGTTAATAAATTTTGAACTGGTTGTTTTAATATTTTTTTTTTTTGTGGAGTGGGCCGAAGACCTTGGTAGCAGATAGATGTATCTATAGTTCATGTCGTTTAACCCTCAGCAGTGCACAGTTTAAATATTTTTTGTTGGATCGGATTGTACGACCTCGGCATGAATTGCGCATAATAAATCTTTGAAACTAATAATAATTGATATTGCTTCATTGGCTTGAGATATAAATTTTTAAATGATAATAAATTTAGAAATTTCTATTAGTAAAAGGATTATTTGTTATTTTCGATTATTGAGTTTTTCAGCTATATTATGTAATCCATACTTAATTATAATATCGATATACTATGGTTAACCTATAGTAAGTGTCGTAGTCGACCCCTCGTCACTACTTATTCGAGGCTAGACTAGATACTTATTGGGTACGCATTGATTTACGTACTCATACTATACTTCCTGCACAAATTGTACAGGTGCATATACTTAGATGAGCTGTTGTGACGACCCAAAGGGTCATCACCTATTTCCTCATTCGTTCCGTGCTTCCGAGGCCTTAAAAACCTCACTTTTACTTGCCTCGATTAGCATGCGCAGTCCGGGTGCGTAGACAGAAAGTTTTTATGTTGAAATATGTGAAATCTGTGAAAAATTTGAAGAATTTTGATATTAATATGATTAAAGTTGACTTTGGTCAACGTTTTGGATAAACGGACCCGGACCCGGACCCGTGATGTGACGATCACGGAGGGTCCGTAGAAAAATATGGGACTCGGGCATGTGCCCGGAGTCGAAATCCGAGGTCTAGAACCCGAGTAAAAGAATTTTTCTGTTAAATTGTTTTTCTAAAATTATTAAGGAAAATAGAAATAAAATTTAATTAAAAGACTATGGTATCGGGCTCGTATTTTAGTTCCGATGCACGGTACAGATCTTAAATATGTGTTAAGTGCTTCAAGTGAAGTTTGGTCGAAATCGGACGTCGTTTGACGTATTTCAGACCTAATTATCTAAAGTTAGAAGTTTAAGAAGTTTGAAGTAAAAATGATGACTTTGAGGCTTGATTCATTGATTTTGATGTTGTTTTGGTGATTTGATCGCTCGAGTAAGTTTGTAGGATGTTGTTGAGTTAGTGTGCGTGATTGGTTGAGAGCCGCGAGGGCTCGGGTGTGTTTTGGAGGTGTTCGGGGTGGTTTTGGACTTAAGAAGTTAGCAGATTTTCTGCAATTTTTGCACAGAGGTTTTCTTCATCGCGTTCGCATCACTAGTTTCACATTCGCATAGTTCTGTGCCTTTCCCCTTTGCGTTCGCATCTTGACCCTCGCAAAGCGTAAGCCAAATTCAGGCCCCAGTATTTCCCTTCTTCACGTTCGAGTTCTGGCCATCGCGATCGCGATGATTTATTGTGTCCTCTATCGCTTTGTTCGCGTCCCTTAATACGCGATCGCGTAGGCCAATCTTAGACCCCCAGCATTTTTCCCCTACGTGTTCGCGTTGACCCTCTCGCGAACGCGATGCCCTGCACAAATTACCCTTCGCGAACGTGACCCTCTTCCCGCGAACGCGAAGGGCAATTTTGCCCAGTTATATTTTTAATTTCTAGAACAGTACACACGGGTTTTACACAAAATTTCTCACGAGCTCTCTTCTCTCCCAAGCTTTAGGAAGCCATTAAAGCTCCCATTCTTCAAGGTCACTTGGGTAAGTAATTCCCCACTCATTTCCTTCATTTTTCCTTCATTAATTAGCAAGTTTCTAAGTCTAAAACATGAAATCAAGGTAGAAATTAGGGGTTTGGGTAGAGTTAGGGTTTTGGGAATTTTGGGTGGTTCAACCTCAATTTGGGGTCGAATCTTAAGACAAATTATATATTTGAACTCGTGGGTAAATAATTGGGTTTTGGTCTGAGCCTAGTGTTTGGACCATGTGGGCCCGATGTCGAATTTTGGTATTTGTGGAAGAATGCTATAAAACTCATTTCTAGGCTATGGTATTATGTTGTGGAGCCTTTATTGATGCTATTGAATTAATTATGCCTAGATACCATTGTTTCGTAGTCGGATTGTAGAGGAAAGGCGGTATTGGAGAGTTGATTGCTATTCTTTGGACTGGGGTAAGTGTTTGATCTAACTTTGGCTTGAGAGACTAGGATTTAGAGTGTTATTAATTGCTAACTGCTGAATGATCGAGTACGGTATATAGGCGAGGTGACGAGCATCTATACACCGGTGTTTTGTACTTATTATGATATTTTGGGACTCTTCCATGCTAATTGATGAATTCTACATAATGTGAAAGGTTTGAGGATTAATTATAAATTGTGAATTCTTTGGAGCGTTGGCTCAAACGATAAAATACTATTGAGTAAGAAATGAAAGAATTGGAAAGAGATGTAATTATCTCCCTTGCCGGGATTTGTAAGTTGTTGTTATTGCACCCTTGCTGGGATTTAGCTGTTTGTTTGTGTTTTTTCCTTGTCGGGACGTTCCTTGTTATTATTTATTTCCCTCGCCCGTTTGGTTGTGATTGTTGTTTGGGTGAGGAAAAGTGATGATGCCCGAAGGGTCATTCCGTGCCATTGTTAATTATATTATGCACGAAAGGATATTTCGTGCCATTGTTGATTATATTATGCACGAAGGGACATTCCGTGCCATTGTTGATTATATTATGCACGAAGGGTCATTCCGTGTCATTGTTGATTATATTATGCACGAAGGGACATTCCGTGCCATTGTTGTTTATATTATGCAGAAGGGTCATTCCGTGCCATTGTTTGGTTATATTTTGCACGAAGGATCATTCCGTGCCATGAAATGAGAGTTATGTGAGGAAAGCACGAAGGGTGATGCCGTGCATTTTATTTGATTGCTTTGGGTGAGGATGAGAGTAAAAGCACGAAGGTTGATGTCGTGCAACTGTTGGATTTCTTGTTTCTGTTAATTATTGTTGTGCCCTGTTTCTTATTTAAGTTGATGACTTTTATATCCGGTTTGTACCCCTCCATAGCATGCTTCCCTTCCCTTTTAACTGTTTGGTTTTGGTATTCTTTCCTTTTATTGCACATATATATATTGAACTTCACAGGTTGATTGGTAGTCCTGTCTAGCCTCGTCACTACTTCGCCGGGGTTAGGCCAGGCACTTACCAGCACATGGGGTCAGTTATGCTGATGCTACACTTCTGTACTTTTTGCACAGATCACGGTTCCGGAGCAGCTTTTGGACCACAACAGTAGTATACTGATCGGGAGCTGACTTCATTCCAGGGGCTTACGAGGTAGCCTAGCTGGCATTCGCAGGCCGAAGTCTCTTTCCATATTTTTAGTTTATTTTTATTTTACCAAGACAGACATTATGTATTTTCCATTCAGCCTTGTTTGTAGCACTCTTTAGTGGTTCGTGAGATAGCGACTCCAGTCTTGGGTAGTGAAATGTTAAGCTTCCGCATTCTGGGTTTTTAGTTATTTATATTATAAAAGACTTCCGCTTTTATTTACAGGTTTACTATTGATATTTATTGTTGTGTTGTTACCCAAAAAGGTTTAAATATTTGGCTTTCCTAGCTCCAACAGTAGGTTCCATCACGACTCCCGATGGTGAAAAATTCGGGTCGTGACAGCTGCATCCCATGTTACAAGTCTGCAACACACAAAGTCTCCATCAGTGTTATTTACACTTTCCTGTCTAATTTGTATTCCAGACGGATATTATATTTTACCATATTTCTTAGTTGATGTTCATGCACTTGTAACACCAGATTTTGGGATGCTTATGGGTTGTTCATTAGTGTAGTGGTGAAAAATATTATCATTTACCCAGTAAACTTTATTTCTTACTATTAAATTGAAGTTATAATTTTAAAAATACTAAAATAAGTAAATAAGTTAATCATTTATTATTGACTTTCTTGACGGCAGTGTTAAATACCACCGCAACCTTTAATAGATTTTGGATCGTGACATGCCTCTCATTCTTCACGATAACAGGAGCAAGAATGCCATTGATTTATTTAATTAGGCCACACATGCATTCGAACTCCTTAAACAACGTTGAATTGGACCACCATATTTCTGTAGAGTTTTCTTGTGGAATGGATTAAAAAAATATGAATGAGGTCAGGGATAAATTAAAAAAAAAGTTTCTTTGTATGTTCTTCCTCCTATATTTTTATGAAAAGAATGATTTTTTTCCTTAAAAGGACATCAACCCGTCAAAACAAGTTTAGTGGTTTGGTTTGGATCGGTTTTTTAAATATTAGAACCAAACCAAATCAATTACATCAATTTTTTTCTCGATTCGGTCTATGTCGGGTTTTGTCGGATTTTTGGTTTTTTCGGTTATTTATTGATTTTTCCTTAAATATAACACACACTACCAAACACATATTTCGGCGATCATATTTTTAACGTAACATTATCAAATCAATTGCCCTTTGAGAAATCTATTATTTGCCAAGATATATTTATGATAATTGAATCAAATAGTGATGAATAATTAAGGACTCAACTAAAATATATTATTTTTAACACGAAATGGATTCTTACACTTAACAAAAGAAAACTACCAATCAAACTAGAATGTAAAGGT
>MU749240.1:51456-139573 GCA_026770625.1 Nicotiana glauca | reverse complement strand
CTTTAATTGGAAAAACTCTTTTTATTTATACCCTTCGCGGGGTGTAAGCGCCGTAAAAAAGAGGTGTGACAAGGATGTGTATGCTTGGTAAAGGAAAGTCGTCTTTCGGACTGGCCCGGTTGAGATCCCGGTAGTCGACACAGACCCCAACCTTCCCGTCCTTCTTTGGTACCGGCACAATGTTAGCTAACCATGTCGGATACTCGACTACCCTGAGGACTTTAGCTTTGACCTGCTTGGTGACTTCTTCCTTGATTTTCAAACTCATATCTGTCTTGAATTTTCTGAGCATCTGTTTTACCGGTGGACATGTCGGATCAGTCGGCAGTTTGTGTGCCACAAGATATGTACTCAGACCAGTCGTGTCCTCATACGACCATGCGAATATGTCCTCATATTCTCTTAGAAACTCTGTGTATTCCTTCTTTTTTAATGATGACAAGTGAGTGTTGATTCGTGTTTCTTTGATGTTTTCTGCATCCCCCAGGTTAACAATCTCAGTCTCGTCCAGGTTAGACTTTGGCCTATTTTCAAAATTCTCGACTTCCTTAACATTCTCTTCCGATATGTCATCTTCCTCTGAGTCTATGTCTGTTTGTTGCGTTGTCTCATTGCATGTCACAGTCATTGGTTCATCAAGATAATAATAGTAATGTTGTATAAGTAAAGTAATGAGAGAAAATAATAAGAGTAAGATATATTAGAAAGCTGAAATGCTTTGATAAATTCCATAATTTTTTTTGAACATTGGAGCTCTTTTAGCGAAATTAAAATGCGAAAGGAAAGTTAACTAGTGAAATAAAATATAGTGCATGATGCTTGTTCAACCTTGCTACCCCGAGGCTCACCGGGCTCTGGTGGTTCTGATGGTCCAGTTATTGAAGCATGCTCCTCTGCTTACAGCTTGTATGGAAGGGCCTTCCTCCCCCTTCTCCTCGAAAATGACACAACAATCCATGTCATCATCTTCCAGGAACAAATTCCTCACTACTACCAGTGCTTCCTCTTCTTCTGACCCATAGATAACTTCGGCTGGTTGGAAAGTCTGTTCCAAGCGTGGTATTGGCTGCTCCAATGGGTAGTAAGGACCGCGCCATGGTGGCGACCAGTCGTTGAATTCTTTCCAAGTATACTCATATCCCAGACCGAAGGTGGTGCCATGTTTCTTTAGTTTGATAGGCTTAGAGATTCCTTGGAGGTTCTTGCCAAGTCCCTTGCCAGGTTCGTATCCGCTCCAGTTCAACATACTTTCAATTTTGTTGTCCCACCATTTGTCTTTATCAACGGTGTTGAATCGCTCGATGTGGTGGTAAGTTTCCCCACCTATCCTTCTTTTGCCTTCTATTGTTGGGATAGTCTGGCGACTGTATATGGGATTGCTACCATCGTCGTGACTGATCACCTCTTGGTGATTCCACTCAAGCTTCACTGCCTGATGTAGCATTGACACTACGGCCCCAGCAGCATGAATCCATGCTCGTCCCAATAACAGATTGTAAGATGCTGGCACGTCTATTACTTGAAAATCAACATCAAACCAAGCAGGCCCCATTTTCAAACATAGGCTAATTTCCCTAATGGTGGACTTTTGGGAACCATCAAAAGCTTTGACGATGATGGCCCCGTCTTTGATCTCGTGAAGTCCTTTTCCAGTGTTCTAGGTGTTACCAATGGACAAATATTGAGGCTGGACCCTCCGTCAATCAGAATCCTGGTGATAAAATAATCTTCGCACTGCACGATGATATGCAATGCCTTGTTGTGAATAAACCCTTCGGGTGGCAGCTCATCCTCATAAAAAGTGATCTTGTGGCTTTCCAATACCTGCCCTACCATGTTTGCCATTTCTCCTCCGGTGATGTTACTTGGTACATATGCCTCACTCAGCACTCTTAGCTAGGCATTCTTGTGTGCATCGGAACTTTGTAGCAGAGCAAGGATAGAAATCTGTGCCGATGTTTTGTTCATCTGATTAATGACCGAGTATTCTTTGACTTGTATATTTCTCCAGAGATCGTCAGGCCCAGTTTTAGTGATGGTTGGCCAACTAAAGGCCTGCTTGCTTGACTCAGCCAAATATTCCAGGGTATAAACCCTACCGGTTCTTTTCATACCCTGCGCCGCAACGGCCTCCCCAAAATTAACCTTTCCTTTCCTTCTTTCTTTGGTTGTGTAGTCCCAAGGTATGGCATTTATATGAAATAGTGTTAATACTGACATTGCTACTGGAATTGGCGTGTCTATCTTTACTCCGAACGGTGCATGCCCCTTAGGTGGTAAAATTGCAACTTCAAAAGGTATAGGTGTGTCTGCTGGTGACATAAACTCAACCTCAATCAGCGCTGGCATCTTTGTAGAGGATGGTGCTTCAAACTCGAGTGGCATGGACATGTTTACCTCGGCGTCCCCGGAGGGCTGAATCTGGACTACGATCAGATTAAGGGTGACTATTGGCTTCTTTGGATCATCACCCTCTGTGATCAAACCGATCGATCCCTTGGGGTTCCAATCATCCTCTATTTCAATCATGTGAACGCCTCCACCTTTGTGATCTGGCAGAGGGTTATTGCGGACATTTAGAGCAGGCTCTTTTGCCACAATAATCTTGTTATCAATCAAAGTCTGGATCTTATCTTTTAGAGAGCGGCATTCATCAATGGTGTGTCCTTTCATGCCGGAATAGTATACACAGGACTTATTTGGATTAACCCACTGAGAAGGGGTTTTAGGAGCAGCAGGGATATGGGTGACATAACCAGCAGTTTTGAGTCTTTCATACAACTGGTCGATATGTTCAGCAATGGCCATATACTATTTTGGGGGTCTTCGATCAAAGCTTGGTCGAGTTCTAGGAAAATTTTGGCGTGGAGGAGGGGATTGGTAGTGGGATGGTTGAGTGTTGTAGGCTTGGTAAACGTGTGCTGGTTGGGAGTACTTGGGTGAAATAGGCTGATATGCGGGAGGTGATTGATAAGTGAGTGGTAGAGTTTGGTAAGAGGGTGAGGGTGCTTAGTAGTTTGGGGTAGGCTGAAATGTGATTGGAGGTATTGGGTATGTTTGGTATTTGACGGGAGAGTTCTTTGTGCCACAATTACGACTCCTTCGTCCCTTTTCTTGGACACACGGGTTGACTATAAGGTCTTGTTTGTAGCTTTCAAGGCTTTAAAATTCGTAACCATACCGCTTTTGATTCCTTCATCGATTCTTTCTCTCAGCTTGATAATGTCAGAAAATTTGTAGCCTTCAATCATCATCAGCCTCTCATAATACAGTGGGTCTTGGGCCCGAACAAAGAATTTGTTCATTTTCTCTTCTTCTAAAGCAGGCCTAATCTTAGCAGCTTCTGACCTCCATCGAGTAGCATACTCACGGAATGTTTCTGTGGGAATTTTTCAAATTTTGAATATAGAACACATCTGGTGCATTTGCTGTGTTGAACCTGAATCTGTCCATAAAATCAGACGACATGCTTACCCAGTTTGACCACTTCTTTGGATCTTGGCTAATGTACCAAGATAAGGCATCTCCCTTCAAGCTCCTCATGAAAAGCTTCATGCGGATTTTCTCTTCTTTTCCTACTCCAACCAATTTGTCACAGTACGTTCTCAAATGGACCCTTGGATCCCCTGTACCATCAAACATTTCGAACTTAGGAGGTTTGTACTCGTCGGGCAGTTCGACAGCGGACTGTATGCAAAGATCTTCATAGTTTAGCCCCTCAATTCCCTTACTACCTTCAACGCCTTGAATTCTGCTAGTCAACTTTTTAAGCTCTTCGATCAGGTTTCTGATGAGCAAGTCCTTATCATCGGACTCGGGTGTACTTGAAATGGGCTGGGTGGAGTGCGACACGGTCTCTACATAGATGGGGGGATTATGTTGGGTGTGGCAGTGGTCATTTGTGGAGTTCTGGAGTTCTCGGATGAGCAGCGGGGTGTTATTTGAGGTATGGCAGGTATTGCAATGGTGGTGAGGAATGAGATGATTTTGTTGCTTTGGGATATTTTGTGAAGGTACAGGATTATGAGTATTTGGGAAAGTAACATTTGGAGTGGTGAGGTAAAATGACAGATTTGCCAGATTCCGGACTTGATCAAGTTTCTCTTGAAAGTTCAGCAACTTTTGTTCCAGTACGGATGCATTTTCTTTGGGAGTCAGAGTACCGTGACCATGAGTGACCTCTACCCGTTCAGTTGAGTTCTCTTTTCTGGCGTTGTTCAAATCTTCCATCTTCCCTTTGTTCTTATGTCTGACAGGGCTGAGATGAGGAGTAGGTGGAAGGCCCTTGGATCTCGTAAAATGTGATGATGTTGCCAGAGTTCACGAACTAACCTTTGGGGAGGGGAATAAATAAAAGTAAAAACAAAAGGTATCAAGTCAGTGAGGATCATAAAAAAATGTTGTAATATTTAAACTCATAGTGAAGGAATGTAAACACGTCCTAATTTGGGGACCTCTTTGTGCCCGAGGTAGGCCTACCGACAAGTTGATTTGGAGAACTTGGAATGCTAAATGTCTCATTTCATTGATAAAAAAGTAGACGAATCCCAAATCGACACTAAATAACAAGAAATAAATATTGCTAGTGGCTATTGGCCTTATTACATTTTTAAAGCAAAACTGGAAACTCCTATCTATTTGGTCCCAGAGGGACCTTCCCCAGACTCGGCATCATTGGCTCCATCGAACAGCTTCCCTAGCTCGTGTAGTCCCAACAACAAGTAAGCTCTGGCTAGATGTCCGCCTTCATTTCCTTCAGCAGTCCGGCAATCTTCGACCCTCTTGAGAAATTTATTTTCCAACTCCACTATACCTCGCTCCAAATAGACCAATCGTTTGTTGGCGCTGACAGCCATATCCTTCGATTCTTCAATTAGTTTTTGATTGACTTCCTGTATCTCACGGTGCTCGCTTTCGCATTCTCGGATTCTCTTTTGTAGATAGTTGTACTTGACCTGTGCTTCGGCCTTTTCATCTATGATCCTGTTACCTCGAATAAATCAAGGTTGGCCCAGTCCACTATGGTTATCCTCCAACCAGCCCGAATAATAAGGAGCGCAACCTGCATGGTATCTATCTGGTTCGATGGTGTCTCTTCCCAAGACAATCCTACAGTGCCACATGTGCTGAGCCTGGCACCTGTAAGGACTATCGTCATTCTGGAAGTCAGCCCGGAAGTGACTCATCTTGTCGAACCTGGGTATAACATGCTTCATGCCCGCCTGCCTCATAACCCGAAGAGGTACGTAAAGGTACGTTCCTCTTAAGTCGATTAGTATCACGAAAGGTGCGTCCCTGGATCAGACGATGAACTCCTAGGTTGGGAACCACTCGAACATCCATTGTACCTGGTCCTCAGTCAGATTTTTAAAGAGTTCGACCCATTCTCTAGCATTCTCCGGTTGGGCGAACATGTTGGGCATGTAATTCATTCACTTTGGGTGATATAAAGCGATATGATCGTCCCAGTCCCTTCGATGGATTTCCTGTTGGTACTCACCCTTTTGGAGAGGTTCCACGAGCCAAAGTTGAAGTAGCAGATTACAACCCTAGAAGTGTTTGGCTCCCTGTTGAAACCTTTCTAGGGCTCTGTATATCTTTGCAATGATCATTGGTACGAGCCTGAATGGTTGTCTGTTAATTCCCTCCATTAGAGTTTTGGTGACCATAGCAAGCCTGGTATGGATCCTTGTTTTCTTCATTGGAAACACTATCATCCCCAAGAAGTAGAACATGAAGACAAAGACCATTCGGTGAATATGCCTTAATGATGTAAGGGCGAACTCATCAGGATAAGTATGGTAAGATTTGTTGTGACCATACCTCTCGTATGGTCCCTTCTATGGATTTCCTGTTGGTACTCACCCTTTTGGAGATGTTCCACGAGCCAAAGTTGAAGTAGCAGATTACAACCGTAGAAGTGTTTGGCTCCTTGTTGAAACCTTTCTAGGGCTCCGTATATCTCTGCAATGATCATTGGTACGAGCCTGAATGGTTGTCCATTAATTCCCTCCATTAGAGTTTTGGTGACCATAGCAATCCTGGTATGGATCCTTGTTTTCTTCATTGGAAACACTATCATCCCCAAGAAGCAGAACATGAAGACAAAGACCCTTCGGTGAATATGCCTTAATGATGTAAGGGCGAACTCATCAGGATAAGTATGGTAAGATTTGTTGTGACCGTACCTCTCGTACAAATAATCAAAGGGAATGTACGAATCTTTCAAACATGTCAAGTCTGGATTCTTCTTTAGACCTATCATTTTGAGGAAACCTCTACCCTTGCGGTTTTCCGACATTAATAAACCCTGAGTTTCCCACGACATACCAGCTAGTCCTCCTATTTCCTCTAGTAGGGGTGTCAGCTCAGTGTCCTCGAAGCGGAACACAGACCTATCATAATCCCAGAACAGAGTAGCTGCTTCTATGATCTTGTTGTTGGGTTAAATTTCCAGGAGTAAGGGTAGTTTCTCCCAAATATTTTTGAATAAGAGTCTGATCACTTGAGTGAAAATCCTTCCACCAGCTTAGCAGTTTGGGGTGGATGTTGGTGACCATGCCGAATATAGGGACTTCGTGCCTTATATTTCTGCAGGACAAAAGGGTTAGGACCCTACCCCCACCAGACTCGAATATTTAATATCAACAATTGGCATAAAAGAATTTTAGTTCTCCAAATAAATGCACAGAACGTGATAATGTCCATTTGGGTTTTAGGGAAACCCAGTGGACTTTGGACAAGGCTATCTTAAAGAGTCATTATGCGGACAACATAACTTACTTGGCTAGGTTTGATCATGATGTATGCAAAATTTAAATAGAAAGGGTTTCTATGGGGTTTTAGACTGGTACCCTTGAGCGGACAACCCAAGATGGAAAGGCGCGAAATCATCGACTACACCGTTGATCGATTGGTTTTACCGCAAATATGCCTTTGCCGGATTTAGGGGGTGATAATATCGGAAGAGCACAACCACTCATTATAAGCGTTGCAATGGTATTTCGTTTGGCACGAGTGGAATATAATGTTGAAAATATGCTTATGCAATAATTAAAACAAGTTGTCACGTATTTGCACGTTAAGAAAGCAGTAAATACAATAGCTCTTCATAATTTAAAACAGTAATAAAGGAAATCAATAAAGGAAAGCAGTAAAAGAAATAAGGGAAAAAACAAAAAGACAAGTTAGTTTTGTAGTAGAAAAGGGAATTAAATACTTGAAGGCATTAAGCAAATAAAGGCATATAAAGAAGCGTAAAGTCACAATAATAGCCTGAAATGGTAAAATCCTAAAAGAAATCCCCAGCAAAGTCGTCATGCTATCGCGCCCCCTTTTTCTCACGAAATCGGGTTTATGACATTTGGGAGGACAACTCATTCCCTTTCAGGAATTGGGTTTGAATTGAAGAGTCGCCACCTAATGTTAAAATGCATTAGGACACTAAGAAGGGTTTGATTTGGGTAACCAGAGGCTGGGTACGAGCTTGAAATTATCCCAAGGGGAAGGCATTAGGCACCCCTCAGGATCCACTAGTGTAGTTTCCGGCCAGACTATTGTTGTGAACTTAAGTGAAAATAACACAGAGGCAAATAAAGACTTCAAGTAAGAGGGGATTTTCACATAATGGCTACAAATAAAAAAAGTTAGAAAGAACCAAAATAAACCTGACTTTTCTTAAAGAAATAGTTTGAAATTTGAAAAGAAGCAGAGAAACAAAGAAACAAACGGAAGGGGGGTCCTAGGTCTATAAATAATATGGATCACTCCACACAATGCCCTGTAATCATTCCTAAATGAGAGGATACACGTGGCATTATGCATATTCATCATATCCATATATATACCCTTTCCCACCCCGTTAAGGTATTAAAGCACGGAATGGTTTCATTTACTTATTGCATGCTATTACCCGTCCCAATTCTATCAGTCTCGGAGGCATTTAAGACTACTAATCCTATAGGAGAGGGATATTAGGCTTATTTGTGGTTTTAAAGGTAAAAATATTCTAGCGCGACATACAAAACATGTATAGAAAATTGAGGGAAAGCACATAACAAATAAAGGGCTCAAACATACCTCCTTTACGCAAAGAAACACATAGTTTAGCATGACTTACACATACTTTTTAGGTCTGATTAAAACATTAAAGGCGAAGAAGAGGAAGTTGTTGAGGCAGACTAGTTTGATACATGGCTAAGAGAGGAAGTCAGGATCAAAATTGCTTATTGATTGTGTCACTTATTAGTTAACAAAGACAAAATTAGTTTTTATCAGTCGTTATCCCCTAAGGCTTGCCTAAGTGCTTGAGTGAGATCCTAATGAACATGATATCTATTACTGATTCAGAAGTAGCAAAGTAGCACAATTTTTTTAAGACAAATGATGCGGAATTCTTATAGGCGTAGTTTCTGTATGTGTTGCTGATTTTAACACTTTGTAGACATGGTATAAAAATACATAATCCTTATAGACATAGTATCTAAATGCATAAGACTGGTTTTAAACCTATAAACATGGTATCAAGCTTGCAGAATTTATTTAAGACCTATGAGCATGGTATCTAGATGTAATTGAACATGTAGAATTAAACAATCCTATAGGCATAATTTCTATATGGAGTTGAATATACAGAATTCAGAATAGACTTATAGGCATGGTTTCTATTTAAATATGCATAATTTAAGATACCTATGGACAGGTTTTCTAAATATGATTGAATATGCAGAATTAAAATAATCCTATATGCATGATTCCTAAATATGATTGAATATAGAATTAAAATAATCCTATAGGCATGATTTCTAAATATGATTGAATGTGCAGAATCAAAATAATCCTATAGGCATGATTTCTAAATATGATTGAATGTGCAGAATCAAAATAGTCCTATAGGCATGATTTCTAAATATGATTGAATGTGCAGAATCAAATAATCCTATAGGCATGGTTCTACCCTTTGTAGGCATAAATACCCCACCCTTTTTCACTAGCCAGCTCCAGTGTTTATTATAAAATTATTACAAACCCAGTAATGAATTATTTTGAAAATAAAAGAAAGAAAATTACAAACAGAGGAAGACAGATTCCTGCCTTCCTGTCTGAGTTATGGACCAAACCACTTCAAATGCCATTTGCTTCAAAGCCTTTCTCAAACTTGAGTGTGTCAGAGTTCCATAAGGGCCTCCCGGACAGTGCTCACACCCAAATTTTAAAACCAGAATAGGGACAAGTGCAGTGTGGAAATACTAGCCGTCATGTGTCCAAGTTTAGAGGGAGCTCAAGGGTCCCAAGGCAAGGCTCACATGAGAGTGGAAGAACTTAAGAGACTAAGAGAGAGTGCAAGTGGAGAAACAGAATTTTGAGAGGGAATAGGGGAAAAGGAGAAACAAATACACATAAAGGGGTTCAGGGGGATAGGGAAGTTAAAAAAAGGCAAAGGGCAGGTTGTGGGCATGCCCAGCAATGGAGAATGCTAGCATACCATAAGCTTGTCCAAACACACATTAATAGAGGCTAGGATCCCAGGGGATCAGGCTTGGTTCATGGGCAATAACTTACATATTGCCATGCTCCAATCCATAGCTTAAACACACAAGGGGGTGGGGAATTCATGAAGATGGCGTGGACATTAGCGCACGAAAAATCAAAAATCATCATGAATTTCTATTTTATGGCCCGAAACGCCAAAACACGAGGAATTCATTAGTCGTTTTGGTGGACTCACAAAGTTTTAGGTGATTAGGATCTTGTCGCATGAATTCATGAAGATGGCGTGGACATTAACATACGGAAAACTTGAAATCATCTTGAATTCCTGATTTATGGCCTGAAATGCCAAAAAATGAGGAACAGTCACTGTGAAGTAATGAATATTGTTTATTAGGTCATTTATAATGGCCCACCAAATTTTAGGCGATTTAGAGCCCGTTGCTAGAATTCATGAAGAAGGTATGGACATTAGCGCATGGAAAATTGAAAATAATCCTGAATTCCTATTTATGACCCTAAAATTCTAAAAATGAGGACTAGTCCTGGAAAGAAATGACTAATTTTTAATAGGTCGTTTATGATTGGCCCACAAAATTATAGGTGATTCAGAGCTTGTCGCCTCAATTCAAGGAGATGGCGTGGACGTTAGCACAAGAAAAAAATTAGAAATCGATCGAAAATTTTGTTTTGTGACCCTAAAACTCTAAAAAATAAAGAACACTCCTCATGGAGAAGAAATGACTATTGCCCATTAGGTCATTTTTAATGGGACCAATTCATTCAGATGGTGTAGACTATAACGCACAAAAATTTGGGAATCGTCTTGAATTCATGTTTATAGACCTAAAACAATAAAAAATCAAGGTGAAGTGATGACTATTGTTCATTAGGTTATTTTTTATGGTCCCACAAAATTTTAGGAGATTTGGGGTCGGGCACTCGAATTTATTTAGATAGCATAGAATATAGCAGACGAAAATAAGGGAATAGCCTATTCCTATTTTATGGCCCTAAAATGCTAAAAATGAGGAACATGGCGAAGCAATGACTATTTTATATTAGGTCATTTTTATGGGCCTGCAAAATTTTAAGAGATTCCGGGTCAGTCGCCCTAATTCATGCAAATGGTGTGCACTATAGCACATGAAAATTTGGGAATTATTCTTAATTCCTTTTTTATGGACCTAAAATGTCAAAAAATAATGAACAGTCTTGGCGAAGCGATGACTATTATTCATTAAGTCATGTTTTATGGGACAGTAAAATTTTAGGAGATTCGGGGCCGGTCGCGAGAAAACATGCAGATGGCATAGACTATGGTATAAGAAAATTTGGGAATCCTCTTAAATTCCTATTTTATGGCCATAAAATGCCAAAAAATGAGGAACGGACATAGCGAAGCGATGATTATTATTTATTATGTCATTTTTTATAGGCCCGCAAAATTTTAGGAGAATCGGAATCGATCGCCCAAATTCATGCAGATGGCGTGGACTTTAGCACCCGAAATCTAGGAATCGTCCTGAATTGTTGTTTTAGGGACCTACTATACCAAAAGATGAGGAACGGTCATGAAGAACCGATGAATATTGTTCATTAGATCATTTTTTTGGGCTAATAAAATTTTAGGAGATTCGAGGCCGGTCGCCCGAATTTATGCAAATATTATGGATTATAGCATACGAAAATCTGGGAATCATCCTGAATTCCTATTTTATGGTCATAAAATACCAAAAAATGAGGAACGATCATCGCGAGGCGATGAACATTGTTCATTAGATCGTTTTTATGGGCCCGAAAACTTTTAGGGGATTCAGGGTCGGCTTTCTGTACTAATGCAGATAGCACATGAAAATCTCGGAATCGCCCCGAATTCCTTTTTATGGACATAAAATCCAAAAAAAGAATGTTCATGGAGAAACGATGACTATTTTTTTATTACATCGCTTTTGATAGGCATGCAAAATTAGAAAATTAGGGATTGGTCGCTCGAATTTATGGAGATGGCGTGGATAACGTTACATAAGAATCTGGGGATCATCCTGAATTTCTATTTTACAGCCCTAGAACGCCAAAAATTGAGGAACTGTCATAGTGATGCCATGACCATTGTTCATTATGTCATTTTTAATAAGACCCTAAAATCTTAGCAGATTAGGGATTGGTCGTCAAAATACATGTAGATAGCGTGGACTTTAGCACACAAAAATCTCGGAATCGTATTGAACTCATGTTTTATGGCCCTAAAATATCAAAAAAGAGAAATGGTCATAGCGAAGCGATGAATATTGTTCTTTAGATTCCCGCAAAATTTTAGGAGATTCGATTACGGTTACTCGAATTCATGCAAATGGCATTGATAGCACACAAAAATCTAGGAATCGTCCTAAAAACCTATTTTATGTACATGAAATGCCAAAAAAAGAGGAACAGTCATGACGAAGCGATGACTATTTCTCATAAGGTCATCTCTTGTGGTCCCGTCAAATTTTAGCAGATTCAGGATTTGCTTCCCGAATTCATGCAGATGGCGAGGATTATAGCACACGAAAATCTAGGAATTGTCCCGAATCCCTGTTTTATGGCCCTAAAACGTCAAAAATAAGGAAAAGTCATGGCGAAGAAATGGCTATTGTTCATTAGATTATTTTTTACTGGCCCAACAATTTATGGAGATTTGGGGCCGGTCACAAGAATTCATGTAGATGGCATAGACTATAGCGCACGCACAAATGGGAATCGTCCTGAATTCCTATTTTATGGTCCTAAAATATTTTTTTTTAAAAAGGAACGTCTTGGAGAAGCGATGAATATGGTTCATTAGATCATTTTTTATGGGCTCGTGAAAATTTAGGAGATTCGGTTACAATCGCCTGAATTCATGCAGATAGCATAGACTATGCACACAAAAATCTAGGAATCATCTTGAATTAATGTTTTATGGGCCTAAAACGCTGAAAAATGAGAAATAGTCATGGCGAAGCGATGACTATTGTTCATTAGGTTGTTTTTATGGGCCCGCAAAAGTTTAGGATATTCGGAGTCAATCGCTTGAATTCATGCAGATAGCGTGGACTATAGCACATGAAGATTTGAAAATCGTCCTAAATTTCTATTTTTGGCCCTAAATGCCAAAAAATCAAACGGTCATGGCGAAGCGATGACTATTATTCATTACGTCATTTTTGATGGACCACAAAATATTTGGATATTCTAGGTCGATAGTCCACAATTCCTATTTTGTGGCCCTAAGATGTCAAAAAATAAGGAACGATCATAGCGAAGCGATGATTATTATTTATTAGGTTATTTTAATGGGCCTGCAAAATTTTAAGAGATTCAGGGTCAGTCGTCCAAATTCATGCAGGTGGCGTAGACTATAGCACACGAAAGTTTGGAAATTGTCGTGAATTCCTATTTTATGGCCTAAAATGTCAAAAAAAAATAATGAATGGTTATGGCGAAGCGGTGGCTATTGTTTATTAGGTTATTTTTTATGCGACCCGTAAAATTTTAGGATATTCAGGGCCGCTCACTCGAATTCATGTAGATGGCATGGACTATAGCACATGTAAATATGGGATTCTTCCTGAAATCCTATTTAATGGTCCTAAAATGTCACAAAATAAGTAACGGTCATCGCGAAGGGATGACTATTATTTATTATGTCAGTCTTTATGGGCCCACAAAATTTATGAGATCCAAGGCCTGTCGCCCGAATTCATGCAGGTGGCATGGACTATAACACACAAAAATCCAAGGATCATCTAAAATTCCTGATTTGTGTCCCTAAGATATCAAAAAATAAGGAATGGTCATGGCGAAGCAAGAGCTATTATTCATTAGGTCATTTTTATGGGCCTGTACAATTTAGGAGATTCGAGGTCGGTTACTAGAATTCATGTAGATGGCATGGACTATAACACACAAAAACCAGGGAATCGTCCTAAATTCCTATTTTATGGCCTGCCAAAAAATAACGAACGGTCGTGACGAAGAGATGACTATTGTTCATTAGGTCATTTTTTATGGACTCCAAAATTTTAAGAGATTCGGGGTGGTCACTCGAATCCATGCAGATAGCGCGGACTATAGACACGAAAATCTAAGAATCGTCCCGAATTCTTATTTTATGGCCTTAAAATGTCAAAAATAAGGAACAGACATAGCGAAGCGATGACTATTGTACATTAGGTCATTTTTATGTGCCTGTAAATTTTAGGAGATTCGGTGCCAGTCGCTTGAATTCATGCTGATGACATGGACTATAGCACACGAAAATCTGGGAATCTTTCTGAACTCCTATATGATCCTAAAATGCCAAAAATCAAGGAATGACCATGGAGAAGCAATGAATATAGTTCATTAGATTATTTTTATGCGGCTGCAAAATTTTAGAAAATTCAAGGTCGGTCGCCCGAATTTATGCAGATGGCATGGCTATAGCACACAAAAATCTGGGAATCGTTAATAATTCCTGTTTTATGGTCCCAAAATGCTGAAAAACAAGGAAAATTCATGGAGAAGCGAGGACTATTATTTATTAGTCATTTTTATGGGCCTGCAAAATATTAAGATATTCTGGGCCAATCACCCGAATTCATACAGACGACATGGACTATAACACATAAAAATTTGGGAATCATCCTGAATTCCTATTTTTGGCCCTAAAATGCAAAAAAAATACTAAGCAATCATGGAGAAGCGATGACTATTTTCTATTATGTTAGTTTTTATAGACCCGCAAATTTTTTTGATATTTAGGGCGGTCACCCAAATTCATGCATATGCCTTGAATTCCTGTTTTATGGCATTAAAACGCCAGAAACATTGTTTATTTGGTCATGTTTGATGGTCCCGTAATTACTTAGGAGATTTGGGATCGGTTTCCCAAATTCATGTTGATGGAGTGGACTATAACACACGAAAATCAGGGAATCGTCCTAAATTCCTGTTTTATGGCCCTAAAATGCAAAAAATAAAGAACAGTCATGGATAAGCGATAGCAATTGTTCATTTGGTTGTTTCTTTGGCCCGCAAATTTTAGAATATTCAGGGCGGGTTGCTTGAATTCATGCAGATAACGTGAACTATGGAAGAGGAAAATCTGGGAATCGTTTCTGAATTCCTATTTTATGTCCCTTAAACGCCGAAAAACGAGGAACTGTCATGGCTAAGAAATGGAATTTTTCACTAGGTCAGTGTTTATGGCCCGGAAATTTTTAGGAGAATCAGAGTCGATCGCCCAATTTCATGCAGATAGAATGGACTATAACACACAAAAATCTGAGAATCATCTTAAATTCATGTTTTATGGCCCTACAACCCTAAAATATAAGGAAAGATCCTGGCGAAGCGATGACTATTGTTAGATCATTTTTACGGGCTCAAATTTTTTTTAGGAGATTCGGGGCCGGTTTTTTGAATTCATGCAGATGGCGTTGACCATAGCACACGAAAATCCGAAAATTGTCTTGAATTCTAGTTTTATGACCGTTAAATGCTGAAAAATGAGGATTGGTCATGCCAAAGCGATGGATATTGTTCTTTAGGTCGTTTTAATGGGCCCGCAAAAAATTTAGAAGATTCAGGGCCAATCGCCCGAATTTATGTACATGGCGTGGACTATAGCACACGAAAATATGGGCATCGTCCTGAATTTCTATTTTATAACTCTAAAATGCCAAAAATTAAGGATCGGTCATTGCGAAGTGATGACTATTGTTCATTAGGTCATTTTTTATGTGCCCAAATTTTTATAGGAGATACAGGATCGGTCACCCGAATTCATGTAGATGGCGTGGACTATATCACACAAAAATCTCAAAACTATCATGAATTCTTATTTTATGGCCTGATAACTCCATAAAAGAGGAACAATGAAGGCGAAGTGATTACTACTACTCATTATGTCGTTTTTGATGGGCCCACAAAATTTTAGGAGATTTGGGGTTGGTCACCCAAATTCATGCAGATAACGTGGAATATAGTGGACGAAAACCAAAGAATAGTCTAAAATTCCTGTTTTATGGCCCTAAAACGCCAAAAAATGAGGAAAGGTCATGGTGAAGCAATAACTTTTATTTATTAGATCATTTTTATGGGCACGCATGCTTTTAGAAGATTTGAGGTCGGTCGCCTAAATTCATGCTGATGGTGTGGACTATAGCATATAAAAATCTGAGAATCATCCTGAATTCCTGTTTTATAGCCCAAAATACAAAAAACGAAGAGGAACGGTCATGGAGAAGCGATTAAAATTGTTCATTTGGTCTTTTTTTACGGGCCCATAAAATTTTGGGAGGTTCGGGGTCGGTCGCCCGAATTCATATAGATAGCTTGGATTATAGCAAATAAAAATTTGGAAATCGTCTTGAGTTCCTATTTTATGATCTTAAAATACCAAAAAATAAGGAAAGGTCATGGCGAAGCGATACCTATTATTCATTAGGTTTTTTTGATGGGACAGCCAAATTTTAGGAGATTTGATGCCGGTCACCAAAATTCATACTGATGGCGCGGGCTATAAAACACAAATATCTAAGAATTTGGTGAAATTTCAGTTTTATGGCCCTAAAATGCCAAAATGAGGAATGATCATGGCGAAGCGATGACTGTTGTTCCTTAGGTTACTTTTTATGGGCTGGAAAAATTTTATGAGATTCGGATCTGGTCCCCCAGCTACATGCAAATTGCAAGGACTATAGCGCACGAAATTCTGGAAATCGGGTGAAATTCTAATTTTATTGCCCTAAAATGCCAAAAAACGAGGAACGGCCATGGCGAAGTGATTACTATAGATCCTGAGGTTGTTTTTTATGGGTCGTCAATAAATTAGGCGATTCAAGTCTGGTCGCCTGAATGCATGCAGATGGCGTGGGCTATAGCACACGAAAATTTGGAAAACAAGCGGAGTTCCAGTTTTATGGCCCTAAAATACCAAAAAATTATGAATGGTCTTGGCAAAGCAATGACTATAGTTCCTTAGATCATATTTGACGGGCCGGTAAAATTTTAGGCAATTCGAGTCCGATTGCCCGAATGCATGCAGATGACTTAGGCTAATACATGAAATCTGAAATCGGGTGGAACTCTAGTTTTATGGTCCAAAAATGCCAAAAACGAGTAATGATCATGGTGAAGTGATGACTATTGTTCCTTAGGTCATTTTTTATGGGCCAAAAAAATTTAGGTGATTCAGCTCTGGTCGCCAGGATGCATGATGATGCGTGGATTATAGCACACGAAACTCTGAAAATCGAGTGGAGTTCCAGTTTTACGATCCTATAACGCCAAAAAAATAAGGATTGATCATGGAAAAAGATGAATATAGTTCCTTAGTTCGTTTTTTATTGGCCGGCAAAATTTTAGGCGATAGGGGTCAGGTCGCATGGATGCATGCAGAAGGCGTGGGCTATAATATGAAAATCTGGGAATCGAGCAGAATTCCCGTTTTATGGCCCTAAAATTTTAAAAACGAGGAATGGTCATGGAAAAGCGATGATTATTATTCCTTAGGTCGATTTTGTTGGGTCGGCAAATTTTAGGCGATTCAGTCTAGTCGTCCAAGTGCATCTAGATGGCGTGAGCTATAACACATAGAAATATAGAAATCGGGGTTTTATGGTCCTTAAACTCCAAAAAATAAGGAACGGTCATAGTGATGACTATTGTTTCTTAGGTCGTTTTCGATGGGCCGGAAAAAGTTTAGGCGATTAAGGACCGGTCACCCGGATTTATGTAGATGCCATTGGCTATAGTACACAAAAATCTAAGAATCGGGCAAAATTATAATTTTATGGCCCTAAAATACCAAAAAATGAGGAGCGGTTATTGCGAAGCGATGACTATTGTTCCTTAGGTCATTTTTGATGGGATTACAAAATTTTAGATGATTTGGGTCCGACGCCCGGATGCATGCAGATGACGTGGGTTATAACACAAAAATCTGGGAACCGAGCGCAATTCCAGTTTTATGGACTAAAATATCAAAAAATGAGGAACGATCATACCGAAGCGATGACTATTGTTCCTTTGATCTTTTTTGATGGGCCAATAAAATTTTAAGAGATTAAGGTCCGATCGGCCAAATGCATGCAGATGGTGTGGGTTATAGCACACAAAAATCTTGAAATCGGGCGGAATTCCAGTTTATGGCTTTAAAATGCCAAAAAATAAAGAAAGATCATGGCAAAGCGATGACTATAGTTCCTTAAGCCATTTTTTATATGTCGACAAAATTTTATGCAATAGGGGTCCGGTCGCTTGGATCACATGCATGAGCTATAGCACACTAAAATTTAAAAATCGACGAAATTCTAATTTTGTGGCCCTAAAATCCCAAACGACGAGGAATGGTCATGGCGAAACAATGATTATTGTTGCTTAGGTCTTTTTAATGGGTCGGAAAAGTTTTAGGCGATTCGGGTCCGATCGGCCTCATGCATGCAGATGGTGTGAGCTATAGCACACGAAATCTGAGAAACAGGCGAGATTCTAATTTTATGGGCCTAAAACGCCAAAAAATAAGGACAATAGTGGCGAACTGATGACTATTTTTCCTTAGGTCATTTATGACAGGCCGGTAAAATTTAGGTGATTCGGGTCTGGTCGCTCTGATGCATGCAGATGTCGTGGCCTATAACATACGAAAATCAGAGAATCAGGCGAAATTCTAGTTTTATGGCTTTAAAAGGCCAAGAAATGAGGAAAGGTCATGGTGAAACGATGACTATTTTTACTTCCATCATTTTTTATGGGCGAACAAAATTTTAGGTGATTCAGGTCTGGACCCCTGGATGCATGCATATAGCATGAGTTATAACACATGAAAATCGAGGAATCGGACAGAGTCTTAGTTTTATGGCCCTGAAACCCAAAAAAGAGGAACAACCATGGTGAAACGATGACTATTATTCCTTAGGTCATTTTTTATGGGCCAACAAAATTTTAGGCGATTCGGGTCTGGTCGCCCGGATGCATGCAGATGGCGTGGGCTATAATACAGAAAAATATAGGAATTAGATGGAATTAAAGTTTTATGGCCCTAGAACTCCAAGAAACCGAGGAATGGTCATAGTGAAGGGTGATAATTGTTCCTTACATTCTTTTCGATAGGACGGTAAAATTTTAGGCGATTCGGGTCTGGTCGCCTGGATGTATGTAGATAGCGTTAGCTGTAGCACTGAAAATCTGGGAATCAGGCGAAATTTTATTTTTATGGACCTAAAATGCCAAAAAATAATAACGATCATGATGAAGCGGTGACTATTATTCCTTAGGTTGATTAGGATGGGTCGATAAACTTTTAAGGCGATTCGGGTCCGGTTGCTCGGATGCATGCAGATAACATGTACAATAGCACACGAAAATCTTAGAATCGGACGAAATTCCAAGTTTATGGCCCTAAAATGCCAAAAATGAGGAATGGTCATGGCGAAGCATTGACTATTGTTCCTTATGTCATTTGGGCTGGGCCGGCAAAATTTTAGGCAATTCAGGTCCGATCGCCTAGATGCATGAAGATGATGTGGGCTATAGCACACGAAAATCTGGGAAACAGGCAGAATTTCATTTTATGGCCCTAAAATGCCAAAAATTAGGAACGGTCTTGGAGAAGCTATGACTATAGTTCCTTAGATCATTTCTAACGGGCCGGCAAAATTTTAGGCGATTCGGATCCGAACGCCCGGATGCGTACAGGTGGCGTGGGCTAGAACATACGAAATCTAGGAATCGGGCGGCATTCTAATTTTATGGTCCTAAAATGTCATAAAAAGGAACGATCATGGCAGAATTCAAGATTTACGGCCTTAGACTGCCAAAAAATGAGGCATGATCATGGAAAAACGATGACAACAAATCCTTTTATTATATTTAATTGGCCGCCAAAATTTTCGGCGGTAGGGGTCAGGTCGCCTGGATGCAAGCAGAAGGCGTGGTCACACAAAAATTTGAGAACCGGACAGTCTTCCAGTTTTATGGCCCTAAAACCCTAAAAATGAGGAATGGTCATGGCGAAGTGATGATTATTGTTCCTTAGGTCAATTTTGATGGGCCAAAATATTTTAGGCGATTCGAGTCCGGTCGTTCAAGTGCATCCAGATGGCTTGGGCTATAACACATAAAAATTTGGAAATCGAGGTTTTATAATCCTAAAATACCAAAAAATTAGGAACGATCATGGAGAAGCGATGACTATTATTCCTTAGGTCGTTTTCGATGGGCTGAAAAAAATTTAGGCTATTGGTCGCCCGGATGCATGCAGATGGCGTTGGCTATAGAACATAAAAATCTGGGAATCGGGCGAAATTCCAATTTTATGATCCAAAACGCCAAAAAACAAGGAACGGTTATGGAGAAGCGATAATTATTGTTCCTTAGGTCATTTTTTATGGGCTGGAAAAATTTTAGAGGATTCAGGTCTAACCGCCTGGTGCATGGAGATGATGTGGGCTATAACACACGAAAATCTAGGAATAGGTATAATTCAGGTTTTATGGCACTAAAACTCCAAAAAAACGAGCAACGGTCATGGCGAAGCGATGCCTATTGTTCCTTTGGTCATTTTTGATGGCCCAGAAAAATTATAAGCGATTAAGGTCCGGTCTCCTGGATCCATGCAGATGGCGTAGGCTATAGCACACAAAAATCTTGAAATCGAGCGGAATTCCAGTTCTATGGCTTTAAAATGACAAAAATGGGGAACGTTCATGGCGAAGATATAACTATAGTTCCTTATGTATTTTTCTATGGGCCGACAAAATTTTAGGCGATAGAGGTCTGGTCGTCTGGATGCATGCAGACGCATGTGCTATAACACATGAGATTCCCTAGAATCAAGCAATATTCCATTTTATGGCCCTAATACGCCAAAAAATAAGGAATGATCATGACGAAACGATGACTATTATTCCTTAGGTCGATTTTGATGGGCACGAAAAAATTTTAGGCGATTCGTATCTGGCTGCCCGGATGCATGCAAATATCTTGGACTATAGTACACAAAAATCTGAGAATCTGGCATTATTCCAAGGTTATGGCCCTAAATCACCAAAAAATAAGGAACGATCATGGCAAATCGATGATTATTGTTTCTTAGGTCATTTTTGGTGGGCTGGCAAAATTTTAGGCGATTCTAGTCCAATCGCTCAGATGCATGCAGATGGCGTGGGCTATAGCACACGAAAACCTGGGAAACGGGCGAATTTTAAGTTTTATTTCCCTAAAATTCCAAAAAATGAGGAACGATCTTGGCGAAGTGATTACTATAGTTCCTAAGGTCATTTTTTATTAGCAAAATTTTGGGCAATTAGGGTTCGGTCATCTAGTGCATGGGGATGCTTGGGCTATAGAAAATAAAATTCTTGGAATCGGGCGGCATTCAGATTTTATGGCCCCGAAACCCCTAAAACAAGGAACGGTCGGGACGAAAGCCGAAAAAATTTTAGGCAATTTGAGTCTGGCCGCCCGGATGCATGCTGATGGTGAGAGCTATAACACACGAAAATCTGGGAGTAGGGTAGAGTTCCAATTTTATGGCCTTAAAATCCCAAAATTTGAGGAACAGTCATGGTGAAAGATAATTATTGTTCCTTATGTTTTTTTTTATGGGCCGGCAATATTTTAGGTGATTCGAATATGGTCTCTCGGATGCATGCAGGCACACGAAAATTTGAGAATCAAGCAAATTTTCTATTTTTTTACACTAAAACGCCAAAAGACGAGGAACAGCCATGGCAAAATGATGACTATTATTACTTAGGTTGCTTTTGATTGGTCGGTAAAATTTTAGGCGATTTGGGTTTGGTCGCCAGGACACATGCAGATAACCTGGGTATACCCGAAAATCTAGGAATCGAGTGAAATTTAAGCGTATGGCCCTATGTCATGACCCAAACCCTGCACTGGTCGTGATGGCGCCTCTCGTGAAGATGAGGCCAGCCAACTAACCCAACTCGTCTTTTCAAAAAGAGTTAAACATAAATAAACAGATTATATATGACTTAATGGTATTAATTAACGGATATACAACCCAACACAGCCCTAATCGGGGTGTCACAAGTCACGAGCATCTATCAGAATGTAAGTCCACTACAAGGTCAAAATATACAAAACCAGAATAATGAACAAAAGAGAGAAACATGGTGCTGCGAACGCTAACTGTCACCTCCTTAACTCGTATAACTCTGCCTCTGATCGGCCAAACCCGCTTCCGGGTGAATAGATACCTACATCTGCACACGAGGTGCATGGAGTAAAGTGAGTACTCCAACTCAGTGAGTAATAAAGGTAAATAACAACTGAGTAGTAAGAAATCACATAAAGCAAACCATCATGCTGCATAGAAGCAGGGTACAATCCTTTGAGAAAACAGTGAAGCTGTGAAACCTTTGGAAATATCTTGGCTCAGTTTAAATCTCTTTTGAAAATGATATTTTCAACAGTTACAAAATGATTTCAAAACAGTTAGTGCCGATAAGCATAGAAAATCCGCCCCTCGGGCACAAATACCATAGTATAACAGGTAAAAAGACAAGTAAATATGCAAGATGAGCACATAAAAGTTCGCCCCTCGAGAAATATCTCAAAACAGTACCAGCCCCTCTGGCTCAATATCAGTCACTCAGCATAGCACCAGCCCCTCGGGCTCACTCTCAGATCATATGGGTACCTGCGCTCACTGTGGGTGTACAGACTCCGGAGGGGCCCCTTACAGCCCAAGCGCTATATCAACATAAGGCCTGAAAGCCTTCTCACATCACTCATAAGGCCTGAAAGCCTCCTCACTTCACTCACAAGGCCTGAAAGCCTCCTCACATCACTCACAAGGCCTGAAAGCCTCCTCACATCACTTACAAGGCCTAAAAGCCTCCTCACGTCACTCAAGCCACCTCGTGGCACATAAATGTATCTCAATCCCTCGACCTCATATTACTCAACATATCCTCACATATGGCGCTCGGCCTCACTCAGTCCGAAAATCATAACAGGCCCCTCGGGCATCAATGAAATATTAGTGCTCAGCCCAAACAACAGTGGAAACATCATTTAAGTCTCAAAATTCAATTAAAAGTGGCTGAGTTTATAAAACAGTATAATCATTAGGATAGAGTTCAAGTAATGTATCAAAATAGTGAGGAAACGGTGATAAAAGTCCACAAAGGATTCAAGTAGTTGGCATTAAGCCCAAAATATAGCAATAAGCCCAAATCATGATGATAATAAACACATCTCAGTCGAATACGCGATAAAAACATCAATCGGGACGGACCAAGTCACAATCCCCAATAGTAAATAACCACACGCTCGTCATTAAGCACGTGTTTCACCTCAATATAGCACTACGTTGTGCAAATCCGGGGTTTTAAACTCTCAGGATATCATTTACAATCATTACTCTCCTCGAACAGGTGAAATCCCTAGCTCGCGACGCCCTTGCCCCACAAATCGGCCTCCACGCGTGTCGAATCTATCCAAAACTAGAACGAATACGTCACAATATGCCAATGGAACAATACCCAATCGAAAACAATCGAAAAATATTAAAAATCTCGAAATTAGCAAAACCCGAGCCTCGGGCCCACTTCTCAAATCTCATAAATCTTCACATTAATAGATTCCTTATCTTCTCACGAGTTCATACATACCAAAAGTTCTCAAATCCCCAAATCAAATTTCAAAATCTCAACCCCTAGTTCATCAATTTTAGATTTAATTTCCATGAATTTCTAGGTGGATTTCACAATAAAACGAGTTTTAAGTTCAAAAATCTTACCTCCAATCGATTTCCCTTGAATCCCTCTTTAATCTCCACCAAGAAGCTCTCAAAATGATCAATCATGAGGGAAAAATGGCTAAAAATTGCGGATGAAATGTTTATAAACTTTCTGCCCAGACCTGAAAATCCTTCATCACGATCGTGACTACTGCCTCGCGAATGTGAAGCACCATATTTAATTTTCCAAAATTAGCCCTATGCGAACGCGAGATTAGCCCCACGAACGCGATGCTCAGCCTTCCCCTCATACGCGAATGCGACCTTGTTCATGCGAACGCGAAGGCCAATCATCACTGGCCCTCTATTCCTTATACGCGAACGCGATTGGGCTGATGCGAACGCTAAGCACAATCCTCTGACCTTCCGCGAACGTGGACCCTCGAACGCGAACGCATAGAGAAAATCACCTGCCTCCCAACTCCTTCTTCACGAACACGTGACCCTTTACGCGAACGCGAAGAATAAATTCCCTGCAACACCTGAAATGAGAAATCTGCAACTTTTTAACTTAGGAAATGGTCCGATTGACCACCCGAAACTCACCCGAGGCCCCCGGGACCTCAACCAAAAGTACCAACACATCCTATAACATCATTCAAAATTGTTCCAATCATTAAAACACCTCAAACAACATCAAAACCATCAAATTACATCGGATTCAAACCTAAGTTCTTTTAAAACTTCCTAAACACGCATTTGATCAAAAACCCGACCAAAACACCTCCGAATGACCTGAAATTTTGCACACACATCCCAAATAACTTAACGAAAAAACTCTCAAAATTTCATTTCAACCCTCGAATCCAAATCTCACCTATCAACCGGAATTCGCCAAAATACTAACTTCGTCAATTCAAGCCTAATTCTACACCAGACTTCCAAAGTCACTTCTGATCGCACCCCTAAGTCACAAATCATCCCCCAAAGCTAATCGGATCATCGAAATCCATAACCGAGCCCTCTAACACATAAGTCAATACCCGGTTGACCTTTTCCAAAATAAGCCTTCCTTAAAGAGACTAAGTGTCTCTTCTCCTTCAAAAATCAATCCAAACCAACTCGTTCACACAAGACATTGATAATGAAGCATAAGAAGCAGAAAATGGGGGAAACAGAGTGGTAACTCATGAGACGACGGGTCGGTCGTCACACCCTAAAATGCCAAAAAATGAAGAACGATCATGGCGAAGCGATAACTATTGTTCCTTAGGTCATTTTTTATGGACCGGTAAAATTTTAGGTGATACTGGTACGGTCACCCGAATGTATGTAGATGGCGTGGGCTATAACATACGAAAATTAGAGAATCAGGCGGAACTCAAGTTTTATGGCCCTAATGTGCCAAAAAACGAGGAACGATCATGGCAAAGCAATGACTATTGTTCCCTAGGTTATTTTTTATAGGCCGGCAAAATTTTAGGCGATTAGGGTCCGGTCGCCCGGATGCACGCAGATGCAGTGGGTTATTGCACACGAAAATCAGGGAATCAGGCGGAATTCCCATTTTACAGCCCTTATATGCCAAAATGAGGAACAGTATTGGAGAAACAATGACTATTGTTCATTAGGTCATTTTTTATGGACGGGCAAAAATTTAAGTGATTCGGATCTGGTCGCCTAGATGCATGCAGATGGTGCGGGCTATAGTGTCACACCTCATTTTTTACCATCCGCCGAGGGCGGTATATAAGGGAGTTTTTTCAATTAAAGTGACATTATTCGAGATGGGATTATCTAGTTTATCAGAGTCGCCACTTGGAATAAATTATAGTGTCCTAAGTCACCGGTTTATTTTAAATCCCAAATCAAGGAATTTTTTTTTTAAAAGTCTGCGAACCAGAAATTCTAGGTAAGGAATTCTGTTAACCCGGGAGAAGGTGTTAGGCGTTCCCAGATTCGGTGGTTCTAGCATGGTCGCTTAGTGATTATTACTTGGCTTAAATTGTTTAACTACTTATTTCTAGGACCTATGTGCATTTACCTTTTTTCCGCTTTTAATCACTTGAATTATTTATAATTAAAGAATTGAGTTACGCGTACGTATACTCTTTTCTTTTGGCGCGTCAAAATTATGTCAAGCGAACGTGTCCACGATTAATAACGCTATTGTTGATTTATTATGGAAGTTTGGTTGAAGTTGCGCGAATGCATCTCTCGAGTCTTTTTTAGAGTTAAATTTGCAATTATGTTACGCGAACTTATACATAATCGCAATACTAATCTAATCGGGCCTAAAGTAAACTACGATTGTCCAAATTATCAACAAAGTTTGCGAAGGCCATGGAAAATTCAATTAATGGCACACCATAATTTTAAAAGAGTTATTATTAATTATATGAGGGCCATGAGTTATTTACGGGAAATACCACACCTCAAGTCTATTCTTTCAAAGGATGTTTGAACTAATCTTTCAAGGGCCATAGATTATAGCTTGCCTAATGTGGCATGCCTCAAGTCTAATTTTAAAAGGGACTGATTAATTAATTAAAGAAGACTAAGAGAGTTTGAATTTATTCTAAACTAATGTTCAAACTAACTCAACAATTATTGGGTTTGCATTACAAGAAAACAAGTTTGATTGTTTGAAAATGGCTTGGGCCATCAGGAGGCCCAATTACCTTAAACACAAAGGGCCAACGGGAATAGCTAACATTCAAACAAGGGAACACATGGGGGTTGGATTCTTAAATTGAGCCCACACCTTGAAGTGGAAAGCAGCCTTTTAGCAATTCATCTGGGCCCAAAATGAGCCCAACACACCCCATTAACTATCGATTCAGGCCACAAATGGACCATCCTTAAACTCAAGGCTTAGTGCAGACCAATTCTAATACAGAGTTAACTCATACACAAAAAGGGTTAAGGAAATTGATTTCAAACAGTGCTAATTGCCAACACATGATTATGCTAGAACTCTAAAATCAAAAATCCAAACTACTTAACATGCCACTACTTTTATACAATGAACTCCCTTCACTTAAGGAATTAAAACAGATTATAGATCTTGAAATAAATGAACCCCCTAATCTATTACCATTCAAGTGGTTAGACATGCTAAAACACCATTTCAGCTTTAAAAAACCATCCTAAACATGCAATGCGTCTAGCTCTCAAAGGCCTTATGAATCACCGTTATTATCCATTTCAACCATATGAATCTAAATTATGAAAACTACTAGTTAATCTCATAATGACTCCAATACACATGCCATTAATCATACTAAGATATCACCTTCTAAAATTTACTCAAAATCAACATTATGACATTCACATCCATCCTCATACTTACAATATTAAAGATGAACTTTCATCCCAGACCAAACTTTGAAAGAAACAACTCTCAAACAATTTTTACTGGGTATAATTACTGCTAGGTACAACAGGATTATAAGAAAACTCATTGTGGACTAATTATACCTACTAGTTTGAAAATAATTTAATCAAACCTCTCCAAAGAAGATGTTATTCGTATACAATAACCCATGATATAGCAGTCCAAATTAAGTACATGAAAAAGAAAGAGTTCAAATACAGTTCAAAATGTACTATCTAAGAATGGCTGAATACAATAAAGTTCAAGATAGTAAGGCTATTTCAATAAAGAACAACCAGGTGAATTTTGAAGAATATAGACTAGAATTCAGTGAACATTCATCCATAACTAGTTAAATCAATTACAAGGTTTTCAAATACACTTCTTATATTAGCAAGATCCAAGAAGTACCTGGGAAAATCAAAGCAAAAGGAAGGTGAAAGAATCAGCAATAGTAGCAGCTTGCAGTTCAGCAAAGCAAACACAGCAAAACCAGCTTCCTCAAAACATTTGAATACCAAACAAATCAAGAAAAGCTTTTGAAACTCTTTGATTACTGCTAACAGTGAGATTAAAACCCCAATTCCAGTAACTTTTGACCTCCAAATGGTGCAAGAAAACTTGTATATTTCAGAACATTTTTTGTTCAGCCGTCTCTAAGTTTTTGAGTCTCTCAATCTCTAAAAACTTATTGAAAACAAACTTATATAGACGGTCCTAGGGCAACAGAATTGGTTTCAGATTTTACCAATTACCCCTTCTTTAATTTTTCATTCTTGCATTTCAAACCCCAAGTTTTAAGCTTGTTTGTCAAACCAGTTCCTTTCCCCACCTTCCTGCAAGTTTCCCAGGAAGTTGTGAAAGATTCCTCTAATGAAAATGCCCTAAATATACTTTAAAATGTTGTTATTTACCTCCAGGCAACAACAACTCATGGGTCAAATTAAATCAGTACCCAAAATCAACCCAAAATGACCGGGCTTCCCTTGAAACCAGGTCAGAGGTGACCCCAAAGCCCAATCAAATGAAATGACCCAAATCAAAAATCAACTTCGGTGGTTCATGAGAAAAAAAAAAAGAAAAAAAATAAGCAAATTCAGAATCACATGATTTCAGAAGTCAAAAGCATGACTGAATAAGCAACTTATTAGACTAACCTAAATAAGCTAGAACTAAACCAGATTATTAAGTCAAATCAAAACCTAATTAGAAGATTAAAACATGAAGGACTCTCATATGAACACAATCAAATTAATGGACTAAAAATATCAAAACCTAGAAAAATGAATGAACAAGTTAAAAAGAAATAAAACAAGGTTGACGAAGGACTGACGAGACGTGGGACAAGAAGAAACGGAGATGCAATCAAAAATGAAAAACAAATGCTATTTTACCGGAAAACATGAGTGAGCCGATGAAAAGCATCACTTGATAGACTTGCCGTCGTCTTCCGATTTGAGATGAGATTGGTATTAATCGCATGTTCTGTTGAGAACAAGCGAGCAACACAGATTTCAACTTCAATTGTTCTTGGAAACATGACGACTTGAGAGATTTAGGGATTTTAGGGTTTGGGGTGTTGACCTTAGATCAAAAATTCGAGGCGATAGAGAGGGATTTGAAGGGAATTGCTTTGGGGTTTAAGACGAAGAGGGGCTGTGTGACGACCCAAAGGTTCATCACCTATTTCCTCATCCACTCCGTGCTTCCGAGGTCTTGAAAACCTCATTTGTACTTGCCTCGATTTACGTGCACAGTCTGGGTGTGTAGCCTTCTGTGTGAAAAATGATGAATTTTGATATTAATATAATTGAAGTTGACTTTGGTCAATATTTTGGGTAAACGGACTCGTACCCGAGATTGAACGGTCCCAGAAGGTCCATAGAAAAATATGGGACTCGGACACGTGACCGGAGTCGAATTCTGAGGTCTAGAGCCCGAGGAAAGAATTTTTCTATGAAATTATTTTTCTGAAATTATTAAGGAAAAAGGGAATGAAAATTGATTAAAAGACTGTGGTATCGGGCTCCTATTTTGGTTCCGATGCCTGGTACAAGTCTTATATATGGTTTAAGCGCTTTCTGTAAAATTTAGCTGAAAACGGACGTCATTTGACGTGTTTCGGACTCAAAATGGAAATTTGATGCTTTATGAACATTTCAAATAAAAACATGAGTTTTGAGGCTTGATTCGATGTATATGATGTTATTTTGGCGATTTGATCGCACGGGTAAGTCCGTAGGATATTTTTGAGGTTGCGTGTACAATTGGTTTGGAGCCCCGAGGGCTCGGGTGAGTTTTGGACAGGCCACGCATTGCATTTTTGAACTTGTAAAAATCTGGTATTTAGGCTTCTGCAATTTTCACAAATGCGAATGCCCAGCTATCGCAAATGCAAAGACTGGTTCGCAAATGCGAAACCAACCCAGGCAGGCCAAGGTTCGCAAACGCGAAGCCAGACATCGCAAATGCGATGGACACTGGTTCGCAAATGCGAGACCCAGTTCGCAAATGCGAAGGGTCCCTTGGGCAGCTTGAGTTCGCAAATGCGAACAAGATGTCGCAATTCCCACATCCGAGGCCCAGCATATTTTATACTTAGTCGAATTTCCATCACTTTTCATCATTCTTTCAAAACCCAAACATCATAGGCAATTTTTCAAGAGCAAACTTCATCCCAAATCACTTGAAAGTTGATTTTTACTCAATTCTTTCAATCTTTAACATCATTAAATATGTTTTCCACTTGAAATCAAGGATTTTCATGGGTGAAATTGGGGTTTTTGGGTAGAACCTAGGTTTTCTATAAATTTGGGAGTTGAACCTCGATTTGAGGTCCGATTTCAAAACAAATTATATATTTGAGTTCGTGGGGGAATGGGTAACAGGGTTTTGGTTCGAACCTCGGATTTTGACCACATGGGCCCGGGGCGATTTTGGAATTTTTGGGAAAAACTTGGAAAATTCATTCTTATGCATTCAATTGATTCATATAGTGTTTATAAAGTAATTGAGCAATTTGTGATTAGATTCGAGCGAATTGGAGGTGTAACCGCGAGGTAAAGCGATAATTGAGGATTAAGTGGATTTCAAGGCTTTGAGGTAAGTGTTTGGTTTAATCCTAGCTTGAGGGAATAGGAGTTGAGTCTTGTTGGTAATTGCTATATGATCGAGTACGATGTATAGACATGGTGACGAGTATCAATACATCGGTGTCTAGCATGACCGTGAGTCCTTATAAAGTGATTATCATGAATTAGTTGTGAATTTCGTGCTTATTAGAGGATTTTATATGTTGTGAATAATATGTGAACGGTGATATGATTATTTAATACCTAGAAGCATTGGCTCGAATTGTGATGCGAATATTGAAAGTATATAAAATGACTTGATTCCTTGGAGTGTTGGATCAAAATGGTAGAGTGGACTGTAACATAAGAAAAGTAAGAAAGAGAAAGCGTTGTTGATTATTCCCTTGTCGGGACGTTTGGTTGAACTTATTGGATTCTCTCCCTTGCCGGGATTTCGTCAAATATTTGCTTATTTTTATGCCCCTAATTGTGACTGTTGTTTGGGGAGTCAGACTGTTGAATGATATGGATCGGGTTGCGCACCGCTACAATGATATTGAGGATCGGGTTGCACGTCGCAATAATAATATATGAGGATCGGGTTGCGCGTCGCAATAATGATACATGATAAATGATATGGGTCGGGTTTCACGCCAAAACAGTGGTATTTGTGAATCGGGTTGCACGCCGCAACACTGGTATTTGTGGATCGGGTTGCACGCCGTAATAATGGTAATTATGGACTGGGTTACACGCCGCAACAGTTACTGATACCATGTGTTTATATTGAGTATTGATCCCTTGTTTATTGTGAATCTAAGCTGCTTTAGTTTGTTGCTCGGGATTACTGTTACTATTGTTATCACCCCATAGCATGTTCCCCCCTCCCATATTGTTAGTTGTTTAGTATTTCGTTTCCATCGTATATTTATAACTGCACAGGTTTATGTGGTGTCCGGTCTAGCCTCGTCACTACTTCGCCGGAGTTAGGCTAGACACTTACCGACACATGGGGTCGGTTGTACTGATGCTACACTGCTATGCATTATTGCACAGGTCCAGGTTTTGAGGAGCAGCAGCAGCAGCAGCATTAGTACGGGAGCAGGCTTCCATTCTACGAGACCGAGGTAGCCTTGCAGGCATCCGCAGGCCCGGCGTCTCCTCCTTATTTTCTCTTTTAGACTGTTGCCTCCATGTTTCGGGACAAACAGCTTTTATGTTTCTTTCAGACCTTTGTATTTAGTATATTCTTAGTGGTTTGTAAGTGATGTGACACCAAATCTTGGGTAGAGGCTATTATTGACTATTCCGCATTTGATTCAGACTTATAAATTAGACTTCCGCTATTATTATTATCATTATTATTACTGAATTCTGTATTTCTTACTAATACTATAAATTATTGACAGATATATTTATTAAGTAAAAGGTAAATAAGTGGCTTGCCTAGCTACCACGAGTAGGCGCCATCACGATCCCGATGGTAGAAAATCCGGGTCGTGATAGGTTGGGGGTTATGGGGTGTAATTTTGGAGGCGATTTGGGGTGGCGCCGCCACCGGAGGAGGTGAGGAATTTAGGGCGGCGTTAGGGTTAAGGTTCAAATGAAGAAGATGAAGTGGAAGGGGTACGAGGCTCTCTGATGGAATTCGGACAATTTTAAACAAGATGGGGAAAGTGTTTAAACCGTTTGCTGATGGCAAATGAAGGGCCCAAATTTGTTTGGACTGAATGAACTCAAAATGACGTCGTCTTGAGACCTGAAGGATTTGGACCGGATATGGTTCAATTTTGGTCCTGGAACTCATTTGGGCTGGTTGAATTGGCTTTGAAAGCCTTTTTTAAAATCTCTTTTCCCCTTCTTTCTTTTTAATTTTTAATTTTCTTTTCCTTTTCAAATTAATTAAAACCTAAATTAACTCTTAAACTAAATTAATTTACCAAATTAAGCTAATTACTTATCATAGTATTTATAAAAATTAATTAACTCCTAAATTAAAAAGAAGAACTATAAAATTAAAAATTAAAGGGTTAAAATGCAAAGTGAGTCATTCATCATTTTTTCGTGATTTTTCATTTTTATACAACAACTAATTTACTAATTAACCTAAAAATATAAACTAAATCCTAAATGCAAATGCAGAGTATTTTTGTATTTTCATGATTTAAATAAAAATTAAACATGCACAAAAAAAATGCAAATAATTAAGAAAATTCTACAAAAATTCCTAAAATCGTAAATAATTAAAGAAAAAACTATTTCCTTAGGATTCTGTAGGAGTAATTCATATAGGAAAAAAATCACGTGCTCACAATAGCATACGAAAATCTAAGAATCGGGCGAAATTCTAGTTTTGACTCTAAAACGCCAAAAAATAAGGAAATATCATGTTGAAGCGATGATTATTTTTCCCTAGGAGTCATTTTTATGGGCCGACACAGTTTTAGGCGATTGGGGTCCGATCACGCAGATGCATGCAGATGGCGTGGGCTGCCAGCACACAAAATCTGAAATCGGATGAAATTCTAGTTTTATAGCCCTAAAACCTAAAAAATAAGGAACGGTCATGGTGAAGTCATTACCAATGCAGATGGTGTGGGCTATAATACATGAAAATTTGGGAATCAGGTAGAATTCCAATTTATGGCCCTAAAACGCCAAAAAATGAGGAATGGCCATGGCAAAGCAATGGCTATAGTTCCTTAGTTCAAAAATAATAAGCCGGCAAAACTCTAGGCGATTCGATCTGGTCGCCCGAATGCATGCAGAAGGCTTGGGCTATAGCACACCAAAATCTAAGAATATGGCAGAATTCCAGTTTATAGCTCTAAAATGCCAAAAAATGAAGAATGGTCATGGTGAAGCAATGACTATTAATTCTTAGGTCATTTTTTATGGCCGGCAAAATTTTAGGCGATTTGAGTTCGGACGTCCGGATGCATGTCAATGACGTGTAATATAGCACACTAAAATCTGGGAATCAGACGGAATTCCAATTTTATGGCCCGAAAATGCTACACAATAAGGAATGGTCATGGTGAAGCGATGACCATTATTCCTTAGGTCATTTTGTGGGGCAAAAAAGTTTAGGCACTTCGGGTCCGATTGCTCGGAGCATGAAGATGGCCTGGGCTATTACACACAAAAATTTGGGAATCAGGCGGAATTCTAGTTTTATGGCCCTAAAATACCAAAACATAAGGAACAATCATGGCGAAGCGATTACTTTGTTCCTTAGGTTGTTTTCGGTGGTTCGAGCGATTCAAGTCTGGTCGCCCGGATGAATGCAGATAGTGTGGGCTATAGCACAGAAAATCTAAATATCGGGCAAAATTCCAATTTTATGGGCCTAAAATGCTAAACAAGCAATTGTCATGGCGAAGCGATGACTATTATTTCTTTAGGTTATTTTCGATGGGCCAGCAAAATTTTGGGCGATTCAGGCATGGCCTCCTGGGTACACATGCATATGGCATGGGCTATCGCACACACAAAAATTTAAAATCGGGTAAAATTCCAGTTTTATGGCCCTAAAATGCCAAAAAACGAGGACTAATCATGGCGAAGCAATGACTATTATTCTTTAAGTCGTTTTCGATGGGCTGGAAAAATTTTAGGCAATTCGGGTTTGGTAGAATGGATACATGCAGATGGCTCGGGTTATATCACATGAAAATCTGGGGATCAGGTGAAATTTAAGTTTTGTGGCCTTGAAATGCGAAAAATGAGAAATAGTCATGGCGAAGCGATGACTATAGTTCCTTAGGTCGTGTTTGATGGGCCAGCAAAATTTTAGGTGATTCTAGTCTGGTCGCCTGGCATGCAGATGGCGCAGGCTATAACACACAAAAATCTGAGAATCGGGCAAAATTTCTATCTTATGGCCAAAAAATGAGGAACAATCATGCTAGAGCGATAACTATTATTCCTTAGGACATTTTCGATGGGCCGCTAAATTAGGCGATTCGAATCCAGTCACCCAGACGCACGCAGATGGCATAGGTTATAGCACACAAAAAAATCTGAGAATCGGGCGAAATTTCTAGTTTTATGGCCCTAAAATGCCAAACAACAAGGAATGGTCATGGCAAAATGATTAATATTGTTCCTTAGGTCGTTTTTTATGGGCCGATAAAATTTTAGGCGATTCGGATCTGGTCGCTCGGATGCATACAGATGGCGGAGGTTATATCATACAAAAATCTTGAAATCAGGCTGAATTTCAGTTTTATGGCCCTAAAATGCCTAAAAACGAGTAACGTGAATGAAGTTAACACTCTTACTTCACGTGTCTTCTTAATCTTTCATCATGACTAACGTGAATGAAATAGTGAAATTATAGTAATTATTTTCATTTACTCCATCACATGCAATTTGGACATTATTCAGTATTTTTAAGGTCGTCCAAGGTAATACCTTTCAATATCAAGATGAAAATCTGAATGAAGAAAAATAATTGACTTGAAAAAGCATTTAGTCTTTCAATCACCGTAGACGGAAATGCAATGAGTTGATTATTAGTAAAACTTTATGTAATAATTTTAAGTTAACTCTTACATCCACCAAGTCATAATTCTTTGTTTTTCCTTACAGTGCCAGGTTCAATGGTATTCTTATTTCTAATGCCTACCCTTTCAGTAGTTACCTTCAGAACCTAGAAACTAACCTCCAAGTTGAGTTCTTAGCAATCCTTAAGAATGAGGAGAAGTTTTGGAAGCTCAAATCCAGGATAAGCTGGTTGTGTGAAGGAGACGCAACCACTAGATTCTTTCATACCATTACCATTAATAGAAGAAGGAGAAATATGATCCTAAACTTAACGGATGAAGCAGGTAACCAAACCAAAGACCCCTAGCTCATCAAAGAAACCGACATGGATTGTTTGAAACCCTTTAAGGTACCTGGGCCTGATGGGCTGCACCCTTTCTTCTACCAAAAGTACTGGAATATACTCTCTACCCAAGTCAACAACTTTTGTCATAAGGTATTCTCCACATCAACTATGCCACGTGAAGTTAATAGGACGGTCATGCGCTTGATCCCTAAACGCCAAAATGCCACTATGCTTAAGAACTTTAGACCAATTGGGTTGTGTAACACAATATACAAGCTTGTCACAAAGATCATAGTTGTGAGCACGTGATTTTTGCCACGCTTAAATTTCTCCTATAAAATTCCTTAGAATTAGGATTTTCCTTTATTATTTGAATTTTTAGGAATTAATTGCATGATTTTGTGTCTTGTTTGCATTTTGTGTGCATTTTTTATCGATACAATTCCAAAAAAAATACCAAAAATAGTGTACATTTTAATATTACAAAAATAAAGAAAATACCAAAAATGGTTCCTTGCATTTCTACTTTTAATTTTTAAAATTTGTCTTAAGTTTTTCTTAAATTAGGAATTAGTTAATTTTGGAATATTAATTAGTATAATCTTAGATTTAATTTGGGTGTTTTAGTTTTGATTTTATATTCAATAAAATCAGAAAATTCAAAAAAAATAATAAGCAAAATACAAAAACTAAAATACAAAGGAAAAGAAAAGGAGAAAACAAATAAAAGAAAATGAAATAAAAAGCAAGGGTTGGCAAAATGTTTGGGCCAATTTCGTGCAGCCCAAACCAAAAATCACCAAAAACCATCCAAAATGGCCCAACCCATACCCCTGATCCGGTCCAACCCTCTAAAAATCAAAACGACGTCGTTTTGGTATAAACTAATCTTGACCGTCCATACCCCCAATCTAATGGTCCAGATTTGATCCATTATTTCGAATAAAAGTGTAATAACACTTACTAAGTTTCAACAACATAACTCATCTTCCTCGTACCCTCCCCCCGTCTCTAGCCGCCACCACCGTCTCCGTCACTCCTCCACCGTCCGCCGCCGGCCAAAAATCGCAGCCGCTGCCGGCGTTCACCCGATGGCCCTGAAAATTACACCCCGGATTCCCCATGTCCTCCTCTTTCCAAACCCCAAACCTCCATGGCTCAATTCACGCCCAATCACCTCAAATCTATCAAACCCTAGGCGCCGCCACCATCATGCACGGCGGCGCTGTCGTCCAAATTCAACAAAAATCATACCACATAGTCCCCTTGACCTCCTCATCCTTAATCTCAACCCAAAACCTTTCAAATCTAAGTCAAACTTGTCAAATTCCAGATCTAGGGTTTACAAGAAGATATTGGATTTGTTTTTTTTTAAGACTGCCCAAGATCGTTTTGAGTTCCTAAATAACCTGATACGTTTGTTGTCGCCAAGACCAAACATATAATGTTATTTGGGGGCTCAATCCGAATTCAATTCATGAAGGCCACAACCAGTGAGTGCCCTGATTCTTTCTTCTCTTTTTCCTTCTTCTGGTGCTATTGTTATGGTTTACATAATTGTTTGGCTTCGTGATTTGGATTGCTGTTTGCTTAGGGTTTAGTATTGAGTTTATTTTCTCTTTGTTTTCCTATTTCGAAGTCTGATATCCAGTAGCATGAACTTGGATAGCATGAAAGTTGATTTGTTAATTTTAGTTTAGTTGAGATAAATGTTCACTAAGTTTTAGAGTTTGTTTCTATTTTCTTCTTCTTTTCTATGGTTTTTTTATTTTATTCTATGATTGTAGTTTAATTTTTTGGTTTAATTTTCGTTTTGTTTTTATCACTGCCTGCTCGGATTTTTGTTTTGATTTTGTTCTCGATTCTGCTTATTTGGTTGATTCATGATTCGTTCATGCAATTTGTTTCCTTGTTTGATTAATTGTCCAATTAGTTTAATTTTAGGTGATTGGTTATAGCTAATAGATTTCAACTAGGTTTAGTAATTTCAGGGGCAATAAAGGGTAGTTTAGGCATCTAAAAAGGGCTGGTTTGTTAAGACTTGGTAATTTCAGAACAAAAATAGGGGTAGTATAGGTATTCCATAGGTAGAAAACAAAGCTAGAACACCCTAGGGTCTTCTGGAAGGGGGCCTTAGTGTAAGTTTCTGCATTCTTAATGCAGTAACTTGGGCAACAAGCCACAACTTTAGGATTAATATGTAATTTCTAAAAATAAAAAAGGGGAAAAATGAGTAAACAATTTCAGAACCTTTTGCCCCTTTTTCTGCCTATAAAAGGCATGTCTAGTGCCTTGGATTACAAGAGAGAGACCTCTGAAAATTCCAGAAAACTCTCCAGCTCTTAATGTCCCCCTTTAAAAATCCTTTTCTTCAAGTTTGAATTTCGGAAATCCCAAGAAGTTCAAATCTGAAGGCCAATTCTAAAACCTTCTTCTAAATCTGAATTTCTGCACAAATAAACAAAAACAAACAAAATATACAATAGAAAATCCAAAAAAAAAGGTCCTATTGCATTGCATTTTAGGTGATTTGAGTTCTAGACATTAATTCTCGTCTCCTAGCTTAACTTTTAAGTACTGAAGTTTTAGAGATTCCTGGATTTCAATTTGAGTCAGTTTTTGGGTGTATTTTAGCTATTTGGTGTGATTTTGAAGTGAAACTGGTCACTCAAGTCTTTTTGGGTGATTCCGTTGGTTGATTATTCATCCATTGTTCATCCCTAGGTCATATTGGTGTTATTTTGGGTTTCAATCAATTCTACTGCTGTGTTGCTGCTGGTTTACGTCTGTTGCTTTGCTATTTGCTACTGATTCTCTTTCTTCTTTCATTTTTGCCATAATTCCAGGTATTAACTTCTATCTTGTTGTATTGGTGCTGATTCGAAGTGCATATGCAATAAAACTTCTCCTTCATTTGCTCCTGAAGATTGTGCCTGTTTTGGACTGTGATGATAGACTTACTCGTTAGTGTAGTTTTAAATTCTGATGCTATGTACATAAATTTGAGTGATTGGGGCTGTTGAGACTATTAATTTGAAGTATTCATTCAGTAGTATTGTAGTTTAGTTTAGTGTCATGTTCAATTAGATTTCGTTTTGTTACTGAGATTGGAATTGTTTTGGACGGCTTTAGCCTGTTATAGACTGTTTTGAATTTCAGAAAGTATCTAGTGATAATAGGTTAAATTGCTTTGAGAATGATTGTTTAAGTCATTTGTTCAATAAGTTCAGTAGGTTCAATGGTAAATTGTTCAATAGACTGTTAATTCATGGCTAATTAGTGCCAAAGAACTAAAATCAGAGATTTCCGGTAATACTTGTTTTGCGTTAAAATCAGAATTCAGTCCAGTAGTGAAAAGATTGGCCCATTATTTGTTGAATTGGTATCTTTTAATTATAATTTGAATTCTTATGAGTGAGACTCACGCTGAGGCCCAATTATGAGTTGATTCTGTGCCAAGCAGGGCCAAGGATCCTCGACTAGCCAGTTTGAAATCCTTTGGGCCCAATGCCAAAGCCCAATGGCTTGAACTCAAGCAAGGCTGTTTTGTTTAGGTAGAATAAAGATAACTAATTAGGCTCTTCTTCTTTTATTTTTAGAGATAAATAAAAATAGAAAATCATATTTTATTTTAGGACTTGCCTTTTAAATAAAAATGAGACGAGCCTCGCTGAACAAACTATATAAATTGCGGGGCCCTCATTAAATTCTTATATTAAAATACTTAGAATTCAGGCGTGCCGTTTAGTGAATTTCACGGCCCTCCACAAAGATAAAAACCCGTTAGTCTCTTTAGGCGCGCTTTTAATAAACTTACCTTCTTAAATACGAGTGTGCATTTCATGCAACCCAAATCCAAATCCAAAAACGTCGAATAAGAATGTGTCGAGGATCCGGGTGCATTTCATGTGACGTGATCGGAAAATACATTTTTAAACGACGTTCGCTTCCTTAAAAAATTTAACTAAAAGCGGTAAATAATATTAAAATTGCACTATAGGTTGGAGCATATGTAAATGTCAGATTTTTAGCCATTTATAATAATTTAAGCGACCGTGCTAGAACCACGAGATCCAGGGGTGCCTAACACCTTCCCTCGGGTGAACAGAATTCCTTATTCAGAATTTCTAGTTCGCAGACTCCAATTTGAAAGTCGAAATTTTCCTCGATTTGGGTTTTAAGTTAAACCGGTGACTTGGGACACCAAAAGCCAATCATTTCCTAAGTGGCGACTCTAAAAACAAATAAATAATTCCATTTCGAATAATGTCACTTAAAATAAAAAAATTCCCTTATACATCTGTCCTTCGGGGTAGGTGTGTAAAAAAGGAGGTGTGACAGCTCTGGCGACTCTGCTGGGGATACGAACCCAGAATTTCGATTTAGGGTTCAAGAATTCAAGCTTAGTATAATTGTTATATTTGGCTTTATCTGATTTTTCTACATGTTCCATACTATATGTGCTAAATATTTTACCGCTTTGATATTTGCTGAATTGTATATATAAACTGTCGCGAATCCCTTCCTCTCTCTAAGTCTTCTACATCATGGAGAAGGGTGCACTTCATGTAGATTCTCTTTTGTTTAGAGTCTTTCCCAAATTAGAACGAGGTTTGGATAAGTTGCTAAGCCGGCGGAGCTTCTGTATCCCCGGTACGCTGCCTCCCCTTCGGCTCGAGTTGTCCACTCGGGTAAGCCAGGTCTAGATCAATAAACCTAGGGTTTAAACCTAGAAGAACAAAAACTCATGCCAGATCCCTAGTAGGACGTTTGTTTGCATCATGTGCATTTGACTTAGGGGACTCAACACAGGGGTTGGGTCCGTCTAGGACACGTGACCTGAAATGAATTGACCATCCTGATGCATCTTACGTGCTACTTGCGCATTTATTTGCTCGGCTTTGCATGTTGACCGGCTTGTCTAAATGAGTGAAAATTGAAAAATAAGCAGTGTTAGGACTAAGTGAGGATGACCATTTGAAAAAACCCAATGCCCAAATAGTACCGAAATGCTGCTGGATTTTGAAAAATGAAAAACAAAAAGAAAAACGAGAAAAATATTTGAAAAAATAGAAAGAAAATTGTTGTTCAAAATAGTTTTGATTGTGGCAAATCTGCCCGAACTATGTTGGTTTGATTCTCACCGGATGTGAGATACGTAGGCAACCCTCATCGGGTCCAACCTCCCTTTTGCAAAAATAGCCCAAAAAAAATGTCAAAATTTTAATTTTTGTCATAAATAAGTCGGGTGACGTCATTCTTGTTTTAAAATACGCCGAATGTCCCCAAAAGGGCACCGGAAGGCTGTTTTTGCAAGAATAACCACCCTGAGTTATTTTTAAATGGTTTACGGGCATAGCCTTAAAATCTTCCTCTCAAAAGTGCTGAAAGGCCGTATCTGCAAAACCGAGTCTTTGTTTGCTTAAATAAAATTTTGAAAAATAGTCAGTTTTTCCTTTTAGGTCAATATAAATCGTTAAAATACTCCTTAAATGTCTTTCTTTCATAAATAAAAAATAAAAAATAAAAAAAAAATTTGAAAAATTGAGTCCGAAAAATATTTTTGCTCAAAAATTCAAAACATTTTTCTCAAAAGTCCAAAAGAAAATTAAGAGGCAACTTTCAAAATTCAATATATATATATATATATATATATATATATATATATATATATATATATATATATATATATTTTCTTTCATGTTAGAAAAAGAAAAAATAAATGAAAATTCAAAAAAAAATATTTCTTTTTACTTCTAAAATTCTCAAAGTTCCAATAAAAAGAAAAGGAATTTTTACAAGTCTTTCTTTCAAAAAATACAAAAATCAAAATAAAAAATATTTCCCTTTTTCTTCTAAAGTATTTCTTTCAAAATTCAAAAAAAAAAGAAAAAGAAGAGTTAGCTTATTTACTTGATTGCAAGAACTACGCCTGGTCTGATTCATGCGGGGCCATGATATGTAGGCAATCTACATAAGATTTGACCGTAATCCTAGGAAAAAAAAAAGAGAAATACGAGGAAATAAATAAAAGGAAAAAAACAAGAGAGAAAAGAAACACAAAAGAAGAAAATAAGGCATTGAGAGAAAAACCTTGGCCAAAGAAAAGAAAAAGAAGAAAATGAAAATAGAGAAGCAGGAAAAGAAAATGAGAGAAAAACAAAACAAAAAGAGAAAAGAAAAGAGAAAAGGAATAAGAGAAAAGGTCGGGATGACGCATGCGACCGAAGCAAACATGTAGATATTCATTTAACTGTATAGGTGCATCACACTCCAATGTGTAGTACCTATCTGTTACTTGTTTCACACTAACCGTTGTTGCTATCATTTCCAGCTGAGTATTTTAGAAACCGTGGTTGGTTTGTGGTAAGTTGGCCGCACATCGATATTTCACCAGATCAAAAGGAAATACAGAGATGTCATCTGAAATGACCCTGCCTGCAATCCCCATACCCGAAGACAGCCCAATCTCTGGGATCCCAGCCTCTAAATCCTATACGGCTGAAGAAAATCGGATATTGCACCTGCGATTGATGGAAATGTGGGATGCTTGGAACAACGGAAAGGAACACCCAAGCACTATCCCCGGATTCCCGGAGTTATTCCCTAGATCTGGAGGGGCTACCACTGTCCCCATCAGTCGCCCAAATATTCCTCTCGGTCAACCTACTATGACTGCTAACTTCTTTGGAACACCCACTGAGGCTCACCCCTAAGTGTTCCCGTCTGGAATTGCTCCCAACATCTTCACAGCTCCACCATCCTCTGCGACAACCCAACTATCACTACCAAAGCATGCTTTCGACCCCTCGGTCTTCACATTCCAAAATCCCATCTTTCAGGCTGACCCTCCTCATTATCCTCAATATACTTACTCTCAGCATCCACCATACGAGCTTACACTGGGGCAGGATAAAACCCCAAAGCCCCAGAGCAAGACGAGATGGAAAAGAGAATGAGAAGCATCGAGTAAAGCTTGAAAAATATGCAAGGCTTAAGCGGGCAGAAGATCGTCGCCTATACAGACTTATGTATGTTCCCGCATGTACATTTGCCGTCATGGTTCAAAACACCAAAATTTGAAAAGTATGACGGGCACAGCGACCCCATTGCTCATTTGAAGAAGTATTGCAATGAGTTACGGGGTGCCGGTGGCAAAGAAGAATTGTTGATGGCATATTTCGGGGAGAGCTTAATTGGTATCGCTTCAGAGTGGTATATGGATCAGGATGTCTCGTGTTGGCATATTTGGGATGATCTTGCCCGAGACTTTGTTCGACAATTTCAGTACAATATAGACATTGCGCCAGACAAGAATTCTTTGGCGAATCTAAAGAAAAAGCCCTCAGAAAGTTTCCGCGAATATGCAATTAAGTGGCGTGAACAGGCGTCAAGGGTGAAGCCTCCAATTGATGAGGTAGAGATGTTCACTGTTTTCCTGCAGGCCCAAGAACACTACTTTCAAAATATGATGTCCGCCATGGGTAAGCCCTTCGCAGAGGCAATAAAAATCGGAGAAATGGTGGAAAATGGGCTAAAAACGGGCAGAATCTTGAGCCAGCCGGCCATAAGAGTAACCTCCCAAGCCATCCAAGGCGGGTTTGGAGGAATGGCTAAGGGCAAAAAGAAAGAAGAAATAGTGATGGCAGCATCGGGAGGAAGAAGTATCGGGCTCCTAGACCGGTGTTCTCTAAAAGAACTCCTCAGCACTATAACCCTCACACAGACATGACTTATGCTCCTCCACCTTATGCGGTAATGAATGCTCAACCTTTCGGACGACCGCAACCACAAGCTAATTGAAACCCATCTCCATTCCAAAGAAACCAGCCTCCTTACCAAAACCAATATAATCCCCGACCACCACAAAATAATTTCCGCCCTCGGGAACCACCTAGACGACCAAATTTTACACCAATTGGTGAACCATACTCCAGTTTGTTCCCGAAGCTCGTCCAGATGACCAAATTTTACACCAATTGGGTAACTTGTCCGTCCTCTTTCTTATTTCAAGGTATGACACTAACAGAATAGGGAGTCTCGACCAGCGAGCACATCCCCGAAGATGAGAAGAGAAGGGTTTCGTAATAGTTTTATATATACAATTCAAATAATATTAAAGCGGTAAGAAGCAACATTATGCACATTAGGTCCAAACATGTAATAAAATCAGATAACAGATAAAGCCAAATACAATAATATATCTAAGCTCGAATTCTGAACCCTGAACCGAAGTTCGGGGTTCTTTTCCCCAGCAGAGTCGCCAGAGCTGTCACACCTCCTGTTTTCGCTACACCCAATGAAGGGTATAATAAAGGGAGTTTTTTCAATTAAAGGACAATCGAAACGGGATTCGTTTATTAAGATATTCAGAGTCGCCACTTGGGAGATTTATGGTGTTCCAAGTCACCGGTTGAATCCCGAATCGAGGAAAGAATTGACTCTGTATTACAGTCTACGAACCAGAAATTCGGATAAGGAATTCTGTTAACCTGGGAGAAGGTGTTAGGCATTCCCGAGTTCCGTGGTTCTAGCACGGTCACTCAACTGTCATATTCGGCTTATTTATCTGATTTTAATACATGTTGAACTTATGTGCAAATTTTAACTTTTTATCGCTTTTATTATTTATTTTTTTAACGAGAATTGCAACTTCGTGAAAATATATCTCGAACCACGTCACATCAATGAACCTGTGGTTATTGACACATTTCGACTCCATTGAGACTTGGATTTGGGTCACATAAATGTGCACCCGAGTTTAAGAAAGTAAAATGTTAAAAGCGCGCCTAAAGTGACTAGCGTATTCTAAACTTTGCGGGAGGCCGTGAAATTCGCTAAACGGCACGTTTCGAATTCTAAGTATTTTTAATTGAGCATTGCATGAGGGCCCCTCAACTTTGCATTTTTTATTTGGCGAGGCTCATCTCATTTATTATTTAAAAGGCAAACCTAAGGTGACTACAGTTTTCTACTTTGCGAGGACATGAAAAATTCAATTAATGGCACACCTTGATTTCTAAAGGGGTTTTATTATTCAAAGTCGTTATAGTAGGGTTACATACAATGCACCCCCGAATTTTTAGAAATTAAGCATCACAACTACGTCACGGGAACTGTACCTGTAGTTACGACGATATATTATTAATCGCACTGAAAAGCAAACTACTAGTATTAAAAATTATTGATTTATCCCCTACTAACAAGAAAATTCTGTTTAACCTATAATTAGCAAATCAAGCAATGATTATACTTTATAATTAGCAAACCCAACAGAAATTAAAATATTAATCTAAGTTACATGAAAAATGCAATATTACGTCTAAACCAGTAAAGAACATACGTCAAACTCTAGGAAATCTTGCACTGATTCATAGACTTCATGTTTGCTTTGTCCAAATGAACCAAAACAGAGATGACAAAAAAAAAAATAAACAGATGCAATTGATGACAAGAAAATAGCGGGTTCTTGATATCACCTTATTAAGGAACTACGAACAGTGAGTATCAGTCTTACCATCGACCCGTCGAACCGGACCCGAACCAGAACTAACGAACGGACGACCTCGTCGGACCCAAATTTGAACCGGCGATTGACCTAAACCTCGGACCTTAGCTTCCCATTTCCTACTCTATTTTTCAGGTACTGTGCATGTGTTTTAAAAGAGGAAGAGGGGCTGGTTTCCGGCAGGTGAGTGAGGGCTGGCAGTTTGGGTTTTGTTTGCTGCGAGAAGATGAAGCAGCAGCAGCAGCGCTGGGCTGGTGGCTAGAGGGTGGTCGGCGATGGCTGGTGCTGCTGGTTGGCGACATAGCAGACTAGTTCGAGGCATTTGGTTGACGGGCTGGACTGGTTGACGACGTGAAGTAGATGGCGGATGGGCTGCTACGAGGTAGGGGACGACGAAGTTGGTTGTTGTTGCTCGACGTCGCTGATGTGGTCGTCGGAAGTTGGGATGGGGTGTTGGTTTCCTAGTGTTTTTTGTTTTTGTATGAAGAAGATGAGAGGTGGGCTAGGGTTTTTTGTCGTCTGTTGTTCTTCAAAAATGAAGAACATGAAGAAGCAATGTGTCCAAATGCAAAAATGGCGGCTGAAATGTCTCCCCCCTCTTAGGGTTTTGTTTTTTCCTTTTATAGAGTCTAGGTCTAGGTTCTAAGGTAATGGGCTTGGGTATTGGGTTATCCGAAAATTAGGCCTAAAATGGGTCGTTTGAACCCAAATGTTATGTTTTCCCCGCAACCGAAAAATAAAAACACGATCTTATTTAATTATTCCTACTTAGGTAAAATAACTATTAAAATAAGACTGACAATTAAAACAAAACTATTTTTGGGTATTTTTCAAGATTAAAATGGCTACAAAACATTAATGAAACTATTTTTTTTGTATTTTTGAAATTATATAAAGATAAAAATAAGATACTATTTTTTGTATTTTTTCAAGTTTATGAGAAATACATAAACTAAAATTTATATATCTTTTTTTTTTTTATTTTTCATTTTGTGGCGAAAATAAAGTAAAGAAGTCAAAAATAGTTAAAAATAGTCATATTAGGCCTAAATTAAATATTTACACGCTAAAATATGAAAAATCTTGGGGAGGGTCAAAAATCACACGTATACAGCAGCCCCTCTTTGACTGGAAACACGAAGAGTTTTTAGACAAAGAACGACTAGACAAGTATTTTGACCCGACCCTTATTTGGAGAGTCTAGACCTAAGAGAAAAGGGGAATGTGACCGAGCCCTGGTATCTGAGCTGCCTACATATCCTTGGCTATAAAGGAAGCAGGCCACGTGTAGTTCAGAAACGAGCAAGATGATGGAGTATGCCGAGGTGGAGAGCCAGTCGAGGTACCGTTCTGCCGAGGTTCCGATCCGCGGTCCTGCTATTACATCAAAAATAAAAACATGAAAAAGACTAGCTAAGCCTGTCAACTACGAGTTACAAGATTCCTATCTATAAGTCTTCTGAAGCTTGATCTTGAGTCTTGAATGGTTCTTCATGCAGACTTTGGATCTGAACCTTGACGCTTGCTAGTTGCAAGTGCTTCATTCTTCCTCAGCTTTTCGGACCAAACCCGGACACCACACCACACTTGTGACTCCAATCATGTCTTAAGCAATTCACATCTGTCTCTACTTCTGCATTTGGATTCACTTTCGCCTTCTTTTGTTTCTCCTCTTCTTTTATTATTTTAAATTATGACCAACTTTCGCTGGTCGTCCCGGACTGTTGACTCGCATTATTCCCGCAAGCCTCCTTTGTTGCTGACTTGAATTGTGATCTGAGATGTTTTACCCTATCTCCGAGCAATGCTTGACTGCTAAGACTTGAAACATATGCCTCTGTTCTCCAGGCGGACTCCTGACTGCTAACACTTGAAATGTATTCCCTTATTATCCAGGTGGGCTCCAGATTGCCGTCACTTGAAGTGTATTCCCTTGTTCTCCAGGTGGGCGCCTGACTGCTGAACTTGAGATATATTCCCTTGTTCTCCTGGTAGGCGCCTGAATTCAACAAAATAACAAACAAAGAAAATTTCTTGCCCTAGTTTGGTGGTTGGGCGCATCATGTTAACAAATATTAAAAATTTGAAAGCTAAAATTTGAATTGTACTTCCCTTGTCCTCCAGGTAGGCGCCTAATTGTTGAACTTGAAATGTATTCCCTTGTTCTCCAGGTAGGCACCTGATTGCTGAAACTTGAAATGTATTCCCTTGTTCTCCAGGTGGGCGCCTGATTGCTGAACTTGAAATGTATTCCCTTGTTCTCCAGGTGGGCGCCTGATTGCTGAACTTGAAATGTATTTCCTTGTTTTCCAGGTGGGCGCCTGATTGCTAAAACTTGAGATGTATTCCCTTATTCTTTAGGTGGACGCCTGATTGCAACAAAAATAGACACAGCAAAGAAAATTTTCTACACCAGTTTGGTGGCTGGGCGAATCATGTTGCCAAATATTACTAAAAATTTGAAAGCGAAAATTTGAATTGTACTTCCCTTGTTCTCCAGGTGGGCGCCTGATTTCTGAACTTGAAATGTATTCCCTTGTTCTCCAGTTGGGCGCCTAAANCAAACAAAGAAAATTTCTTGCCCCAGTTTGGTGGCTGGGCGCGTCATGTTACCAAATATTAAAACTTGAAAGCTAAAATTTGAATTGTACTTCCCTTATTCTCGAGGTGGGCGGCTGATTGCTGAACTTGAAATGTATTTCCTTATTCTCCAGGTGGGCGCCTGATTGCTAAACTTGAAATGTATTCCCTTGTTCTCCAGGTGGGCGCCTGACTGCTGAACTTGAAATGTATTCCCTTGTTCTCCAGGTGGGCGCCTGACTTCCGAACTTGAAATATATTACCTTGTTCTCCAGGTGGGTGCCTGACTGGTGAACTTGAAATGTACTCCCTTGTTCTCCAGGTGGGCGCCTGATTACTGAAACTTGAAATTTATTCCCTTGTTCTCCATGTGGGCGCCTGACTGCTGAAACTAGAAATGTATTCCCTTGTTCTCCAGGTGGGCGCCTGATTGCTGAAACTTCAAATGTATTCCATTGTTCTCCAGGTGGGCGCCTGATTGCTGAAACTTCAAATGTATTCCCTTGTTCTCCAGGTGGGTGCCTGATTGCTGAACTTGAAATGTATTCCCTTGTTATCCAGGTGGGCGCCTGATTGCCAAAACTTGAAATGTATTCCCTTATTCTCCAGGTGGGCGCCTGATTGCTGAATTTGAAATGTATTCCCTTGTTCTCCAGGTGGGCGCCTGATTGCTGAACTTGAAATGTATTCCCTTATTCTCCAAGTGGGCGCCTGATTGCAACAAAAATAGACATAACAAAGAAAAATTTCTACCCCAGTTTGGTGATTGGGCACATCATGTTACCAAATATTACTAAAAATTTGAAAGCTAGAACCTGAATTGTACTTCCCTTATTCTCTAGGTGGGCGCCTGATTGCTGAACTTGAAATGTATTCCCTTGTTCTCCAGGTGGGCACCTGACTGCTAAACTTGAAATGTATTCCCTTGTTCTCCAGGTGGGCTCCTGACTTCTGAACTTGAAATGTATTCCCTTGTTCTCCAGTTGGGCGCCTGATTACTGAACTTGAAATGTATTCCATTGTTCTCCAGGTGGGCGCCTAATTGCTGAACTTGAAATGTATTCCATTGTTCTCCAGATGGGCGCCTGATTGTTGAACTTGAAATGTATTCCCTTGTTCTCCGGGTGGGCGCCTGACTGCTGGAACTTGAAATGTATTCCCTTGTTCTCCAGGTGGGCGCCTGACTGCTGAAACTTGAAATGTATTCCCTTGTTCTCCAGGTGGGCACCTGATTGCTGAACTTGAAATGTATTCCCTTGTTCTCCAGGTGGGCGCCTGATTGCTAAAACTTCAAATGTATTCCCTTTTTATCCAGGTGGACGCCTAATTGCTGAACTTGAAATGTATTCCCTTGTTCTCCAGGTGGGCGCCTGATTTCAACAAAATAAACAATCCAAGAACATTTTCTGCCCCAGTTTGGTGGATGAGCACATGGGTGAGTGTTAACTTGAATTATTCTACTAACTATTATAAGAATTTGAAAGCTAAGTCCTACTATCCAGGGAGGTCGTGACAACTCTTAACAATTACGAACCTAAGTTATACCTTCTAAAAGCATTACTCCCACTACATTTGTTATCTAAAAGGTCTTAACTACTCCCCATTATCCAGGAGGGTCCTGACAACTTCTAATTAAAAACAGTTTTAACCTAAGGTATATCTACTGAAGGTACGACTTCCACTATATCTTGTTATCTAAGCAGAACTTGAAACTACGTCCCATTATCCAGGAGGGTCCTGAAAACTCCTAATTGAATCCTATCTTAAACATGCAAACTTTGAAACCAACTTATATTCCTTTTGGGGTACATTTATGCTAAATTATGCTATTCATGATTGTTTTGAAATTTAAACTAAATCCCATTGTCCATGAGGGTCATGAGAACTCTTAATTGGATCCTACTTCAAACATGCAAACTTTGAAACCAACTTATATTCCTTGGGGTACATTTATGCTAAATTATGCTACTCATGATTGTTTTAAAATTTAAACTCGGTCCATTTTCCATGAGGGTACTGAAAACTCCTAATTGAATCCTATCTTAAACATGCAAACTTTGAAACCAACTTATAATCCTTTTAGGGTACATTTATGCTAAATTTTGCTATTCATGATTGTTTTGGAATTTAAACTAAGTCCCATTTTCCAGGAGGGTCCTGAGAATTTATGGTCAAACCTGTTTTGGTGCTTGCTTTTTCCTTAAGGAGGGTTTCTACGAAACCAACGAAATTTCTGCCCCTGTTTCAATCAAAAAAATCTTGTCAGTTTAAAATGTGGCGGTTGGTTTGTGGCCTTGACTTTAAGGGTGATTGCTCCTTCATTTCCCACGATAACTGATTTCCACTTGAAGACCTTGCCTGTTTATTGACTACCCACTTTCTCTGTCATCCGTATCACTGAAAATACCCTTCCTCCGTTCAGACCTAATATCCTCTATTTGTTGCATTGCTCATGAACTGACATCTACCCAACCTTTGTGTCTCACATGAATCCTAAAGCACGTCCATTGCCCCCACTTTGTGTGTATGCTGCTCTTTCTTAACTTAAACCACTGGCCTTGACCTTGAGGACTGTTGCTCATTCGCTCTTCATGATAACTGATTTCCATTCGATGACCCTGCTTGTTCCCGAACTAACCATTTCCTTTGTAAACCTTACCCCGAAAATACTTCTTCTCGTCCAGACCTAATACCCTCTATCTGTTGCTCCGCTTATACCGTATTTACCAAACCTTTGTGATTCACATGGACCCCCAAGCATATTGATTGTTACCAACTCAGGGCACATGTTGTTCTTTTCTGATTTAAATCACTGGCCTTGGCATCGAGATCTATTGTTATTTCACTTTCCATGATAAATTATTCCCACTTGAAGACCTTGCTTGTTCCTGGACTAACCATTTTCTTTGTAAACCTTAACCCAGAAAATACTTCTTCTCGTTCAGACCCAATACCCTCTATCTGTTGCACCGCTCATGCCGACATTTACCAAACCTTTGTGTTTCACATGGACTCCCAAGAATATTGATTGTCACCAACTCAGTGTGCATGTTGTTCTTTCCCGATTTAAATCATTGGCCTTGGCCTCAAGATCTATTGTTCCTTCACTTGCCATGATAAATGATTCCCACTCGAAGACCTTGCTTGTTTATTGACTAACCACTTTCTTTGTTACCCTTAACACAGAAAATATCTCTGATCTGTTCACCAAACCCCTCATCTGTTGCATTGTTCATGAATTAATATATACCAAGCCTTTGCATTTTGCATGAATCCCCATGGCATGTTGATTGTTACCAACTCGGTGAGCATGTTGTTCTTCTTTGACTTATGCCACTTTAATGCGTTGGCCAGATCCCATTTTGGGCAATTGGAAAGTTGGTGGCAAATTTTGAAGTCATTTCTCCTTTGTTCTGACCAAACAGACTCAAGAAGAGGAAGTAAACAAGACAAAAGGAACATAGTAGAAGGGCAATGAAAGAGATGATTCCTAACAAGAAACTACAAAGTAGAAACCTATCGGATGTGGATACCGACTCTAACGACCTTGTCATGCACCTGCGGCTTATTCTGTTAAGAAAATTCGATGACCATCTCTTGTCGTACCTTTTTGCCGTAAAACTGGGCTTCAATGCTCTGCCTATCCAATCTGATTCACAATTCTTATTCGACTTGTAGTGCTCGAATGGTTTTCACCATCAAGCCTCTCTCATTTTGGTCTTTCTCTCAACTCACCATCGCCTTATGGTTCCTGTGAAGGTTTTCACCAATAAGACTCTCTCATTTTGATTTCTCTCAGCTTTCATCACCTTACAGTGCCCGTGAGGGTTCTCATCAACAAGTCTCTCTCATTCTCCATTTCCCTCGTTTGGATGGGAGTGTTGCCCCTGATATGATTCACCTCTACTCGCTTGACTTGTCATCTCTCAAAGACTGATCGGAAGGTCTTTCTTTGGACCGTAATGTAGGCGTTTGGATAGGGTTAGAAAGAAAGGGTATCAAAGGCTCAAAACAATTCAACATGGGTTCAAAATTATAACTTTCGGAATCAGATTTCTCACAACAACCACAACTTCTGCCCCAGTTTCTTTCTTGGGTATTTTTTGGATTTTTATTTTGGTGTGACTGAACCTCAGAGAGAGGCTACCTATGTATCCTTTCGGAATCAAGTCGAACGTAGTTCAGGTGACTACTTTTGTTGTTGCTATTTTCTTTTTCTTTTCTTTTCACTTTTTTTTCTTTTCCTTTCTTTTTCCCTTTTCGTTGTTTTGTTGTTTTTCTTTTTTCTTTTTCTTCTTTTTTTTTCTTTTTGTTCTCTCTTTTCTTTTCTTTTTTATTTCTTTCTCTTTTCATTCTTTTTCCTTTATTATCTTTTGCGCTTGCATTTCTAAACTTCGCTACTAATTCCAAAAGAGGGGTATAAAAAAAAAATAAGGCTCAAAGGGGTAACAAAAGATAAAGTATTTAGATAGCAGAACAAAATCACACGTCTACAGCATATGTTCCAATTGAAACATCAGTTGAACAACTTGAAAGAATGGCGGAAAGATTTTTTGTCGTCAATCAACTCTCTTTCAGCAAAAATGATTTGCCTCCAGAGGGAGCTGCTCACAATAAAGCCTTGCACCTAACTGTCAAATGTGAGGGTTACTACGTTAAGCGGGTCATGGTGAATGGAAGCTCGAGGGTTGACATCTGCCCACTCTCCACTTTGCAAGGAATGGAAATACGGACGGGAAGGATTCGTCCGAATAACGTTTGTGTGAGAGATTTCGATGGTGTTAAAAGGCATACCATCGGTGAAATTGATTTGATATTAACCATAGGCCCAGTGGATTTCGATGTAACTTTCCAGGTGTTAGACATGGATACATCTTACAATTTTCTTCTGGGAAGGCCTTGGATCCATGATGCAGGAGTCGTGCCCTCTACCCTCCACCAGATGGTGAAATTTGAGTATGAAGATCAGGAGATCGCGGTCCATGGAGAAGGTGAGCAGTCCATTTATCGTGACCCGTCTATCCCATGCTTAGAGGCGAGGGAAGGCAGTGAGCATATTGTCTATCAAGCCTTTGAAATTGTGGTAGCTGACCAGTACGAGGAGGGAAATCCGTGCCCCCAACCTTTCCCGTCTAATGCTTCAATCATGGTGGCCAAAGAGAGGATTAGACACGGTTTCAAACCAGGAAAAGAGTTGGGAAAAGCTCTGCAAGGAATATCCGAGCCAGTAACTCTACCCACAGCAGAAAGGTATTTCGGAATAGGCTTCCACCCTACCCCAGATGATGAGAAATGGACCAAGGAAAGAAAGAAGGAAGGATAGGTTCTGCCGCAACCATTGCCACATCTGTATGAGACCTTTATCAAGCCTAAGTATGGCGAAGAAGGAAACGATGAGGTCTTCACGGCTGAGGAATAGAAGATATCTGTGGAGCTATGAGGCAAATTCTTTATGAAACCAACATGGTCCAGCCACGGGAAGGGACTAGCACCGCTGAGGTGCTCTACATGGGACCGAATGTTAAACTCCAAAACTGGAAGTCTACGCCATTCCCGATCAGGCGGGAGTCCCGGTAGACTAGCCCTGTCACCTTTTCTGCATCTCGAGTTGTTTCAGGGTGTAACTCGGATGTTTCTTTTAGTTTCTTGTCTTTTAAATTCATGAATGTAAACCCTATTATCTTTCCAAATTCCAAGAAATGAGATCAATATTTCATCGTCCATTTTCTCTTTATTTTTTTGATTTTTGTTATTTTCCCTTTTCATCTTCTCTTTTCAGTTATAATAATGCGGCTTTAAATAATATGACATGCCTGCGGACTTCATGCCCAGACTCAAACACGCTGTCTAACTGTGAAATAATGAATCAAGAACCGGAATATGATGAAGAAGAGGCTTTTAGGGAAATAAACGGAGAATTGGAACAATTTGAGAACAAACCTATGCCAAATCTGAATGACACTGAACCGGTTAATTTGGGAACAGCCGAAGAAATAAGGGAAACCAAAATAAGCATTCACACAGATGAGAAAACTCGAGATGCCATAATCCAACTCCTGTTTGAGTTTAAAGATGTGTTTGCTTGGTCGTATGATGACATGCTAGGACTGAGTGTGGATCTAGTGGTGCACATATTGCCAATTTACCCCGATTGTCCTCCAGTTCAGCAAAAGCAAAGAAAGTTTAAGACTGATATCAGTGATAAAATTAAAGAAGAAATCACAAAGCAATTGAAGGCAGGGGTAATCCGAGTGGTCCGATATACTACATGGCTAGCCAATGTGGTTCCAGTGCCGAAGAAAGACGGGAAAACCCTGGTGTGTGTGGACTAACGAGATTTGAACAGGACAAGCCCCAAAGACAATTTCCCTTTGCCCAACATCCACATCCTTGTTGATAACTGCGCCAAACATGAAATACAGTCCTTCGTGGATTGTTACGCAGGATATCACCAGGTGTTGATGGATGAAGAAGATGTCGAGAAAATAGCTTTCACTACACCCTGGGGTACCTACTGTTATCGGGTTATGCCATTTGGGCTGAAGAATGCCGGTGCAACCTATATGAGAGCCATGACCGCCATTTTCCATGTAATGATGCACCAGGAGATAGAGGTGTATGTGGATGATGTAATCATTAAGTCCCGAACGCAGAGTGACCACGTTCGAGATTTGAGAAAGTTCTTTGAACGACTGCGCAAGTATGATTTGAAGTTGAATCCGGCTAAATGTGCCTTCGGAGTCCTATCAGGCAAGCTCCTGGGTTTCATAGTCATCAGGAGAGGTATCGAGTTAGATCCAACAAAGATAAAGGCTATTCGAGATCTACCTCCTCCAAGAACTAAGAAGGATGTGATGAGCTTATTGGGCAGGCTAAACTATATCAGTCGGCTCATCGCTCAACTGACTACCACATGTGAGCCTATATTCAAACTGTTGAAGAAAGATGCAGCAATCAAATGGACACCTGAATGTCAAGAGGATTTCGACAAAATTAAGGAATATCTGTCAAATCCTCCAGTGTTGGTCCCACCGGAATCTGGGCGATCTCTCTTCTTGTATCTGACGGTTTTGGAAAATTCTTTCGGTTGTATCCTCGGGCAACATGATATAACCGGCAAGAAAGAGCAAGCAATTTATTATCTGAGTAAGAAGTTCACCGGCTATGAAGCTAAATACACTTTGTTGGAGAGAACATGTTGTGCCTTGATGTGGGTCGCTCAAAAGTTGAGACATTACCTCCAAGCCCACACTACCTACCTCATAACCAGGTTGGATCCTCTGAAGTATATATTCCAGAAACCGATGCCCACTGGGAGACTGGCAAAATGGCAAATCTTGCTCACGGAATTTGACATAGTCTACGTCACTCGTGCGGCAATGAAAGCCAAGGCGTTGGCAGATCATTTGGCTGAAAAACCGGTTGACGAGGAATACCAACCATTGAGCACATACTTCCCAGATGAAGAGGTAAATTCAGTAGAAGCCATCCCTGAGGATACGCGTGCCTGGAAAATATTCTTTGACGGAGCAGTAAATGCAAGAGGTGTAGGCATTGGGGCAATCTTGATATCACCCAGTGGTCAACACTACCCAGCCACGGCTAGGCTCCAATTCTTCTGCGCAAACAATACAGCTGAGTATGAAGCTTGCATCATGGGCATGAATATGGCAATTGACCAAGATTTTGAAGATTTATTGATCATGAGGGATTCTGATTTAATTATCCGGCAAACCCAGGGAGAGTGGGAGACTCGAGATATTAAGCTCATTCCTTATAGACAATATGTGGAAGATCTCACTAAACGCTTCAAGTCGATAGAGTTCAGGTACACCCCTCGGTGTCACAATAAACTAGCTGATGCACTCGCCACACTAGCGTCAATGCTGCCCTATCCAGGCAATGCCCATATTGATCCCCTAGAAATTCAAATCAAAGAATGGCACGGTCATTGTAATGTGGTCGAGGCAGAACCTAGTACTCAGCCATGGTACCATGATATCAAGAGATTTTTGAAAATACAAGAATACCCCGAGCAAGCCACTGGAGATCAGAAGAGAACCATTAGACGACATGCGAATGGTTTCTTCTTAAGCGGTGATGTTTTGTATAAAAGGACCCCGGACCTCAACTTGCTAAGATGTGTTGATGCCGGGGAAGCCGGAAGAATTATGCATGAAGTGCACGCAGGGGTGTGCGGACCTCACATGAATGGTTATGTGTTGGCAAAGAAAATCTTGCGAGCGGGATATTACTGGATAACCATGGAGAAAGACTGTTTCAGTTTTGTTCGAAAATGCCATCAATGCCAGGTGCACGGTGATTTGATTCATGCACCTCCAACAGAGCTCCATCCGATGTCATCTCCTTGGCCATTTGTTGCCTGGGGTATGGATGTTATTGGGCCAATCGAGCCGAAAGCTTAGAATGGGCATAGATTCATATTGGTTGCAATCGATTACTTTACAAAATAGGTTGAAGTCGTCACACTCAAGTCGGTCACCAAGAAAGCCGTGGTAGACTTTGTGCACTCCAATCTCATCTGCCGCTTTGGCATTCCTACAACTATCATTACCGACAACGCTGCAAACTTGAACAGTCGTCTAATGGAAGAGGTATGTGAACAATTCAAGATAACACATAGAAACTCTACTCCCTATCGGCCAAAAGCCAATGATGCCGTTGAAGCAGCAGATAAGAAAATTAAGAAGATTTTAAGAAAGATGATTCAAAGCTCTAGGCAATGGCATGAAAAGCTGCCTTTTGCACTACTCGAGTATCGCACTACAATGCATACGTCAATCGGAGCGACCACGTACTTTTTGGTTTACGGAACTGAAGCTGTCATCTCTGCAGAAGTAGAAATCCCTTCGCTTCGCATAATTGTTGAAGCAGAGATCGAGGATAGTAAGTGGGTTAAAACCCGGCTAGAGCAGTTGTCATTAATTGATGAAAAATAGATGACCGCAGTTTGTCACGGGCAGTTGTATCAACAAAGAATGGCCCGCGCCTATAACAAGAAAGTGCATCCCAGGAATTTTGAAGTGGGACAGCTCGTGCTCAGACGCATTCTCCCTCATCACCAGGAAGCAAAAGGAAAGTTTTCTCCTAATTGGAAAGGTCCATACATAATCCGAAAGATTTTTCCAAAAGGAGCACTGTATCTGGGAGGCATCGAAGGAAATGATCCTGAAACAGCAGTCAATGCAGATGCAGTCAAAAGGTATTATGTTTAGGCCTCCTGGTTTGATAGCTTTTGTGTAATTGAGATGACGAAGGCTTTCCTTCCCGCTACCCCAAACACTATCAATCCTTCGTTAAACCCTTTGAGCTGATTCCATTTTTTTTGGCTACCCTCTTTGGAACCCGAAAGTACAAAAAGAAAAAGAAAAAAAAAGAAAAAGAAAAAAAAGAAAAAGAAAGGAAAAGAAAAATAAAAACAAAACAAAATAAAAACAACAAATGTTACCCTGAACTACGTTCGACTTGATTCCGAAAGGATACGTAGGCAGCCTCTCGCTGAGGTTCAGTCACACCAAAACAAAAATCCCAATTTCCCCCAAAAATTGAAACTGGGGCAGATGATATAATGGTTCGGCCATGAATCTGTCGAAATGGTTCCAAAGTTGTAGTTTTGCCCAAAATCCTTTTTACCCCAAAAACCTTGTCCAAGTCCTTCCGATCAATTGACAAAGGCATGGAAGTGGCAAACGTCCTTGTTGGAATATGATACAATTCAAATTGAGAGAAATAAAATGAGAGAGTCTTATCGGTGAAAACCTTCCGGCACCATAAGGCGATGGTGAGTAGAGAAAATAAAAATGAGAGATTTCGCTTAGTGAAAACTCGCAAAGAGAACTATCGGGCGACAGTGAGAAGAGAAATGAAAGAGGTCGATTGGCAAAAACCCGCAAGGGGTGCTGTCGACCGAAAAGAAGACATCTCACCACTAAAAGAGCCCTGGCAAGGTTCCCCAATTTTGAAACATAGATCAATGGGTCCACGAGAAGCTGGAAAGTTTTTGTGTCGGGCATCCAGTCCAAGAAGCATGTAATGTCATTTGAAGCTATCATGCACACCCCAGATAAGTCTTTCTCTTCCCTCAAAAGGGACGCTTCTCTTTGAACTCATTCGCTTGCCTTTTGTATATTTCTTCCTTGAATCCCTTTCGGTTTAACACTGATTCCGGAATTACTACAAAGAAAAGGTGGCAGGACTGGTTTCACAGGGCTCCGCCTGGTAAAAGCCAAAGAAGATACCCAGCCTCAGCGGGTGTGTCAGTCCAATCCCGACTGACCATAGTGGTTGATTGCTTCCAAAGTAAAGACGTCTGAAAAGAAAGAAAGTCAAAGGCAAAGGTCTTAAGGGCAGAATAAAGTAAAAAGGCCAGAGCCCACACGGGCGAGCCATCATGAAATCCTAAGGCTGAACCCAGTCAGTTTGAAAAGAGATTCACCCTCAAAGCTAACAAGCAGCAAAGTTCTCAACGAAAAAAGGGCCAGGATCAAGCGATTGGGATGATCTAGGCCACAAAACCAACCACCGTTTCAAACTAACAAATTTTTCTTTGTTGAAAACAGGTCTTATTCAGAGCAACCGTGCAAGAAGCAGGTGCAGCCCAAAAGAAATGAAATGTGCAAGCGCTGAAACATCTTTGCAGCAGGAAAACAACCAAAAAGGATGTTTTCCCAAGATTCTTTCATGCATTTTGCTAAATAAAAAAGGAAAATATAAAAAGAAGAAGAAAAAAAGAAAAAGAAGAAAAGAAAATGAAAATGAAAATCCCAAAAGAAAAATAAATCATAGTAGTATAGGAGCCTTTTCTTTCCAAACCCCGGCCAAAAAACCGAGGATCTCCCGGCCAAAAAATCGAGGAGCTTTTTCTTTCCAAATTCCGGCCAAAAAACCGAGGAGCTTTTTCTTTCCAAATCCCGGCCAAAAAACCGAAGATCTCCCGGCCAAAACATCGAGGAGCTTTTTCTTTCCAAATCCCGGCCAAAAAACCGAGAATCTCCCAACCAAAAAACCGAGGAGCTTTTTCTTTCTAAATCCTGGCCAAAAAAATGAGGATCTCCCGGCCAAAACACAGAGGAGCTTTTTCTTTCCAAATTCTGGCCAAAAAACCGAGGATCTCCCGGCCAGAAAATCGATGAGCTTTTTCTTTCTAAATCCTGGCCAAAAAATCGAGGATCTCCCGGCCAAAACACTGAAGAGCTTTTTCTTTCCAAATCCCGGCCAAAAAACCGAGGATCTCCCGGCCAAAATCTGAGGAGCTTTTTCTTTCCAAATCCCGACCAAAAAATCGAGGAGCTTTTTCTTTCCAAATCTCGTCCAAAAAAAACCGAGGATCTCCCTGGCAAAACCCAAGGAGCTTTTTCTTTCCAAATTCCGGCCAAAAATCGAGGATCTCCCTGGCATAATCCAAGTAGCTTTTTCTTCCCAAATCCTGGCCAAAAATCGAGGATCTCCCTACACAATCCTGAATTGATTGCTTAGATATGTGTCACAACTAACTCACGAAATTTTCCTAGTGAAAACTGGGGCAGGAAATTTCGTTCGTTTGTTTGTTTTGGTATCTTAAGCAGGTCGACCTCAAGACACAAGGTGTGAGATGACCAATGGAATACATCTCAATCCAGAATCAAGAAAAGAAGAAAAGAACAAAAAGAAATGAACTCAAATGTGAAGTAAGTAAGGGTATGGATTGCTCAAAACCTGATTGAAGTCACAAGCTCCGCTGATCCTATTTTGACCTAATGATGCATGATAAAGTAAACACCTACAACTTGCGAGCATCAAGATTCAGATCGAAGTCCACAGCAAAATCATCTAAGACTCAAGATCAAGTTTCAAGAGAATTATAGATAGGAATCTTGTAATTCATAGTTGATAGGCATATCTAACTTAGCTTTGATTTTCCTTTTGGTGTAATAAAGAGGTCAGCAAGCAGTAACAGTAGCAACAGCAGTGAAATCACAGCTCCTGGTAGTCCCAGCTACCAAACCTTCCAGAACTACACAGACCTGATTCCTTTATAGCCAAGGATATGTAGGCAACCTTTGAAGCAGGGTTCGGTCAGACGGTTTTCAAAATGCTTCTCATGGAGTGCTGAGCAGGCAAAAATCCTTCATGGTGCTCATTTATCTTTGCCCGAAAACCCTTCGTGTCTTCGAGCAAAGAGGGGCAGCTGTGAGCATGTGATTTTTGCCACGCTTAAATTTCTCCTATAAAATTCTTTAGAATTATGATTTTCCTTTATTATTTGAATTTTTAGGAATTAATTGCATGATTTTGTGTCTTGTTTGCATTTTGTGTGCATTTTTTATTGATATAATTCCAAAAAAATACCAAAAATAGTGTGCATTTTAATATTAGAAAAATAAAAAAAATACCAAAAATGGTTCCTTGCATTTCTACTTTTAATTTTTAAAATTTATCTTAAAATTTTCTTAAATTAGGAATTAGTTAATTTTGGAATATTAATTAGTATAATCTTAGATTTAATTTGGGTGTTTTAGTTTTGATTTTACATTCAATAAAATCAGAAAATTCAAAAAAAATAATAAGAAAAATATAAAAACTAAAATACAAAGGAAAAGAAAAGGAGAAAACAAATAAAAGAAAATGAAACAAAAAGCAAGGGTTGGCAAAATGTTTGGGCCAATTTCGTGCAGCCCAAACCAAAAATTACCAAAAACCGTCCAAAATGGTCCAACCCATACCCCTGATCCGGTCCAACCCTCTAAAAATCAAAACGACGTCGTTTTGGTGTAAACTAATCTTGACCGTCCATACCCCCCAATCTAATGGTCCAGATTTGATCCATTATTTTGAATAAAAGTGTAATAACACTTACTAAATTTCAACGACATAACTCGTCTTCCTTGTACCCTCCCCCCGTCTCCAGCTGCCACCACCGTCTCCGTCACTCCTCCACCGTCCGCCGCCGTCGGCGTTCACCCAATGGCCCTGAAATTACACCCCAGATTCCCCATGTCCTCCTCTTTCCAAACCCCAAACCCCCATGGCTCAATTCCCACCCAATCGCCTCAAATCTATCAAACCCTAGGCGGCGCCGCCACCATGCACGGCGGCGGCGCCGTCCAAATTCAACAAAAATCATACCCCATGGTCCTCTTGACCTCCTCATCCTTAATCTCAACCCAAAACCTTTCAAATCTAAGTAAAACTTGTCAAATTCCAGATCTAGGGTTTACAAGAATATATTGGATTTGTTTTTTTTAAGACTGCCCAAGATCGTTTTGAGTTCCTAAATAACCTTACGTTTGTTGTCGCCAAGAACAAACGTATAATGTTATTTGGGGGCTCAATCCGAGTTCAATTCATGAAGACCACAACCAGTGAGTACCCTGATTCTTTCTTCTCTTTTTCCTTCCTCTGGTGCTATTGTTATGGTTTACATAATTGTTTGGCTTCGTGATTTGGATTGCTGTTTGCTTAGGGTTTAGTATTTGAGTTTATTTTTTCTTTGTTTTCCTGTTTCGAAGTCTGATATCTAGTAGCATTAACTTGGATAGCATGAAAGTTGATTTGTTAATTTTAGTTTAGTTGAGATAAATGTTCAGTAAGTTTTAGAGTTTGTTTCTATTTTCTTCTTCTTTTCTGTGTTTTTTTTATTTAATTCTATGATTATAGTTTAATTTTTTGGTTTAATTTTTGCTTTGTTTTTATCACTGCCTGCTCGGATTTCTGTTTTGATTTTGTGCTCGATTCTGCTTATTTGTTCATCCCGTTTAGATTTTAATTTATTTTAATCTTTGGGTTTAGTCTGATCCTTTATTAATCTGTTGTGATAGTTTTGGCCTTGTTCAAATCTGATGTATGTTTCAATACTTGAATCAATTGGTAATTCCCTGTGTTTTAGTGTTAATAATTTTAGTTTAAATTTTGAGTAGTGGTTATATTAATAATTCCATGTTTAGGGTAGTTAAGTTTGGTTGATTTAGGGCAGTACTGTTTTCAGTCTTCATGCTTGGTTTTAATAGGTTTAATTTTGTGTTAGTTAGTTAATTCATGATTGGTTCATGTAATTTGTTTCTTTGTTTGATTAATTTTCCAATTAGTTTAATTTTAGGTGATTGGTTATAGCTGATAGATTTCAACTAGGTTTAGTAATTTCAGGGGCAATAAAGGGTAGTTTAGGCATCTAAAAAGGGTTGGTTTGTTAAGACTTGGTAATTTCAGAACAAAAATAAGGGTAGTATAGGTATTCTATAGGTAGAAAACAAAGCTAGAACACCCTAGGGCCTTCTAGAAGGGGGCCTTAGTGTAAGTTTCTGCATTCTTAATGCAGTAACTTGGGCAACAAGCCACAACTTTAGGATTAATATGCAATTTCTAAAAATAAAAAAGGGGGAAAATGAGTAAACACTTCCAGAACCTTCTGCCCCTTTTTCTGCCTATAAAAGGCATGTCTAGTGCCTTGGATTACAAGAGAGAGACCTCTGAAAATTCCAGAAAACTCTCCAGCTCTTAATGTCCCCCTTTAAAAATCCTTTTCTTCAAGTTTAAATTTCGAGTTTGAATTTCAGAAATCCCAAGAAGTTCAAATCTGAAGACCAATTCTAAAACCTTCTTCTAAATCTGAATTTCTGCCCAAAAAACCAAAAACAACAAAATATACAATAGAAAATCCAAAAAAAAAAGGTCCTGTTGCATTGCATTTTAGGTGATTTGAGTTCTAGACATTAATTCTCGTCTCCTAGCTTGACTTTTAAGTACTGAAGTTTCAGAGATTCCTGGATTTCAATTTGAGTCAATTTTTGGGTGTATTTGAGCTATTTGGTGTGATTTTGAAGTGAAACTGGTCGGTCAAGTCTTTTTGGGTGATTCCGCTGGTTGATTATTCATCCATTGTTCATCCTTGGGTCATATTGGTATTATTTTGGGTTTCAATCGATTCTACTGCTGTGTTGTAGCTGGTTCACGTCTGCTGCTTTGCTATTTGCTACTGATTCTCCTTCTTCTTTCATTTTTGCCATAATTCCAGGTATTAACTCCTATCTTGTTGTATTGGTGCTGATTCGAAGTGCATATGCAATAAAAATGCTCCTTCATTTGCTCCTGAAGATTGTGCTTGTTTTGGACTGTGATGATAGACTTACTCGTTAGTGTAGGTTTAAATTCTGATGCTATGTACATAAATTTGAGTGATTGGGACTGTTGATACTATTAATTTGAAGTATTCATTCAATGGTATTGTAGTTTAATTTAGTATCATGTTCAATTAGATTTCGTTTTGTTACTGAGATTGAAATTGTTTTGGACGATTTTAGCCTGTTATAGACTGTTTTGAATTTCAGAAAGTATCTAGTGATAATAGGTTAAATTGCTTTGAGAATGATTGTTTAAGTTCCATTTGTTCAATAAGTTCAGTAGGTTCAACGGTAAATTGTTCAATAGATTGTTAATTCAGGGCTAATTAATGCCAAAGAACTAAAATCAGAAATTTCTGGTAATACTTGTTTTGCGTTAAAATCAGAATTCAGTCCAGTAGTGAAAAGATTGGCCCATTATTTGTTGAATTGGTATCTTTCAATTATAATTTGAATTCTTGTGAGTGAGACTCACGCTGAGGCCCAATTATGAGTTGATTCTGTGCCAAGCAGGGCCAAGGATCCTCGGCTAGCCAGTTTGAAATCCTTTGGGCCCAATGCCAAAGCCCAATGGCTTGAACTCCAGCAAGGCTATTTTGTTTAGGTAGAATAAAGATAACTAATTAGGCTCTTCTTCTTTTATTTTTAGAGACAAATAAAAATAAAAAATCATAGTTTACTTTAGGACTTGCCTTTTAAATAAAAATGAGACGAGCCTCGTTGAACATACTATATAAATTGCGGGGCCCTTATTAAATACTTATATTAAAATACTTAGAATTCGGGCGTGCCGTTTAGTGAATTTCACGACCCTCCGCAAAGATAAAAACCCTTTAGTCGCTTTAGGCGCGCTTTTAATAATCTTACCTTCTTAAATACAGGTGTGCATTTCATGCGACCCAAATCCAAATCCAAAAACGTCGAATAAGAATGTGTCGAGGATCCGGGTGCATTTCATGTGACGTGATCCGAAAATACATTTTTAAACGACGTTCGCTTCCTTAAAAAATTTAACTAAAAGCGATAAATAATCTTAAAATTGCACTATACGTTGGAGCATATGTAAAAGTCAGATTTTTAGCCATTTATAATAATTTAAGCGATCGTGCTAGAACCACGGGATCCGGGGGTGCTTAACACCTTCCCTCGGGTCAACAGAATTCCTTATTCAGAATTTCTGGTTCGCAGACTCCAATTGGGAAGTCGAAATTTTCCTCGATTTGGGATTTAAGTTAAACCAGTGACTTGGGACACCAAAAGCCAATCCTTTCCCAAGTGGTGACTCTAAAAATAAATAAATAATTACATTTCGAATAATGTCACTTAAAATGGAAAAACTCCCTTATACATCTGTTGTTGGGGGTAGGTGTGTAAAAAAAGAGGTGTGAAAATAGTGAATAGGATTAAGCTCTTAGTCCAGATCATAATTGGCCCCACACATGCCAGTTTCCTCTCAAATAGAAGGGATGCAGATAATGTCATAATTATTCAGGAATACATCACTCACTTTCAGAAGATGAAAGACAAAAATGCTAACATGGTCCTAAAGATTGACTTAGAAAAAATATTCGATAGATTTGAGTGGTCCTTCATTAGAGACTCCCTAATGTTCTTTAAGTTCCCACCTAAAATGACCAATATGATCCTCTCATGTATCTCTTCTAGTTCCATCTCCATCCTAGTCAATGGAAGCCAAACTGAGCCTTTTCCCCCTACTAAAGGAATCAAGCATGGAGACCCAATCTCCCTCTACCTTTTCATTATTTGCATGGAAAGACTTTCAAGGAATATTGACCAAGCAGTCCAAAAAAAGGACCGGCTACCCATTAGCATCAGCGGGAATGGCCTAAAAATATCTCACATTTTCTTTGTCGATGATTTCACCCTCTTTGGTAGAGCCAAAAGAAAAACTATGATACTATCTTGGCAATCTTAGAGGAATTCAACAATGCCTCATGCCAAAAGGTTTACTTCCAAAAATCCAAGGTTATCTTCTTAGCCAATTGCAAGGAGGATTGGGCTAGTAGTTGTAGCTCCATGCTAGGAACTAGGAAAAGCTGTGAGTTTTGTAAGTATCTATGTTTCCCCATTTTTCATAATAGCGCACCAATACAGACTTCCAATTCATTATTGATAGCATGAATACTAGGCTGCCTGGAAAACTAAGATGTTTAAATGGATGGTCGTACAACCCTGGCAAAAGCAAGTCTGGGAAGCATCCCCAGCTATGTGATGCAATATATAAAGCTACCGTCTCACATCACCAACCAGATTGACAGAATTCAAAGGAACTTTATGTGGGGCACCACAACTGAGAAAACAAAGCTGCACATGATCAAATGGGATACAATTACTAAGCCAAAGAACAGGGGTTGGTCTAAAACAAGCCAAGATGAAAAACAAAGCCAGCCTGACAAGCCTAGCTTGGAAATTATACCAGAACACAGACACAATTTGTGCTAGGGTTCTAATGGGTAAGCACTGTAGTAAAAGCTAGGTTAGGGCTAAAGCAAAGCCTAGGACTTGACAATGCATACAAGAAGGATGGAAGATATGTTTTAAGGCTTCTAAATGGGTAGTCCAAAAAGGGAATAGAGTTAATTTCATTGTTGATAATTGGGTCCCCAATATGCAAACCCTAAACTCAATCCTTCGTGGGCCTTTGCACAACTCTGACTTGACCCTAAAGATAAGCTCCAACGTCCACAATGGGGAATGGAACCTTGGTGCTGTTTACTACTCATTCCCAAGGATATTATAAGTATTATCCACTCCACCTTCATCCCTATTTCTAGCAACACTGAAGATAAGATTATCTGGAACCTCAATAGAGATGGGCTTTTTAGCACTAAGTCAGCTTACAACCTTATTAGTTATGAGCTAAAACCCAGGAATGGCTAGGATGAATTTTTTGGCTAGATTTGGAAACTCAAAGTCCCTAATAAAATAAAAATGTTCACTTGGATGATGCAGCACAACAGGCTGCCAACCGCATAACATCTAAACAACATTGGCTTAAATGTAAGCCCCATATGCTATTTTTTCTCCTCTGGAGTGGAAGACATAAACCACAATCTTTTTTTAGTGCATCAATGCAAAACCTTCGGGCTATCTCTGACACGGGAGTGTACAAACCATGATTGTCACTCATACCTTGTATTTTCAGTTATTCATTAGGAACAAACATGGCACAAGGTCAAGAACATGCATTTCAATGCTTCTATTGACCGGAAAACTCTCTTACCTTACTGCTTTTGGAGCATCTGGCTCACTAGGAACAACAATGTCTTTGACAAAAAGAAAAACTTCACCCATGTTGCCTAAACCACTGCAAGAGCTACAGAGTACTATCATGTTGTTGTCCACTACACGAACAAAGGGGAAAGTCACATTAAATGTGAGCCTCCACCTAATGGCTCCTATAAACTAAACACATATGGAGCTGCTTGCCAAAAAGCTGGAGTAGGAGGAGGGTGGGTGTCTTCAAGAACAACAGAGCCACTGGGTGCTAGGATACATAAGGGGTTTACCACATACCACCAATATCGAGGCAGAAATTCACGCCCTCTGGCAGGGTCTCAAAATAGTCCTTGACTACAACTTCACCCTTCTGCATATTTGCCTTGATCTGAACAAATTGTAAAGATGTTAAATGAGGAAAACCTCCACTATAATTCTATTATCTTTGAATGCAGATCAATGATGGAGCAATTGGGGAATCCAGCACTAAGACATAATTTCAGAGAGCTGAACCAAGTAACGGGCTTTTCCTCGCAAAGGAAGAAGTGGCAAAAAAAAGATGTTTAGGACAAAAATTTTGGCAGTTCCTCCGGTATATGTAAACAAGGCCCTGTGAGCAGACATCTTAGGAACTGTTTTTGTACGTAATATCAGGGGTAATCCCAATGTAATGCAAAACAATTACAATGCAACTATTGAGAGCTTAGCTCTCAACCTGTGATGTAACTATTTCTGTTCTATATATATACTTACCCGATCCCGAGCCTGAGATTCTATTGAATGAAAAATAGAAGGGTAGAAATAGAGGTACACAACTTCCTTTTACAATCGTTACCGATATACAAATGATACAGGAGCTACATATTCAAATTATGGGAACAAAGCATCTTAATGATATCATTCGACTTGAACAAATTTTCAGTAACTGAAGGAAAAGAAGAAGGGACCAAAGTTTTCTACAGTACAGAACTAGCGATAGTAGCTATTCTGTTGGTAACCATATTGCTGTTGATGATCCGACTCTGGAGTGAAATTGTGTGATTCCAAGTTACTCCTGAGGCGCCATCCTTCAGGTTCCTTCAGGAACTGATTTGACTCTATATAGTTTCGGATATTCACAATCACCTTGTTCAACTTTGCATCGCCTCGATCTTTCAATGCAGTTAGAAAATCTTTAGCAATGATATCCAACATCTTTCTGAATTGTGTCTTATATCTTTTGTGTAGAGCAAAACCTGCCATCTGGTAACCAAGACATTTTCTTTTAACTCCTACCTCATTTCATTAAGATAAAAGGAACTGAGAAAGAGCTTCAACTTACTTCAAGAAAAGCCTGCAAGGCAGCTGCAGTATATAAATTTGCTGGGAGAACATTTAAGAATCTGGCTATCCATGCCCAACCTTCTCTGAGGCCATGCAAGTTTTGGCAGCCTTCAACTTCAGTCTGCCACAAAATGCAGTTTACTACTAAATCAGTTACTATAGGAATGAAGGGGGGGAAAACAATTTTGGTCCCTGAATTATTGAAGGGCAGACACACAAAGACAATTGGATCTCTAATTGGAGGCTTTAAACGGAACCTAACAAGAAGTTGAAGTAAACAACAACTCAAAAAGATGATGGGCACGAATTATGATGATTATATGTATATTTGGTATTCCCTTTATTTTCAAGTTGAAATCATCAATGCACAGAAACTACTAATGTTGGTGTTAACTGAAGGAGGAAGAATGGCCAGGTTGATGGAGAAACGACTGAACCCAAATTGATGTCCATCAGCAGAAGATGACATCTGTTAGTTTCAATGAGTCATTGGACCAAAATGTCAACACTTGTTAAATTGAAGGTCAGATATGATCATGCAAATAATGCAGGGACTAAAACCGGAATAAAGCAAAGCTCAGAGACCAAAACCACTATTTTCCCGAACGAGTAAGATAGACGAGAGTGTCGGCAACACAAGCATTAAGGATTCTTGAGGATAAAAGTAACAAATGTCTAAGCAACTGACCTGAACAAGAGCACCATATAATTTCATGTATGCACTTAAGCGATCCACATAACTATCAGTACTTTCTATCTTCCCATCTTCCTCTGCATAGCCAATAGCTTTGTAATAAGCTTCTTTTGTCTGAAATGCTGCCTGAAGTGAAAGAACACGTTAAAGTTAATTTTCGTGGAGGTAGCATAGTACAATGTGAATCATGTGGTGAAGAAGGTTAACTAATGTCTGCGACAAGTTCTTTTCTCACCACTTAATTGAAGAAATATTATTCTCCAAGACAATCAAGTAAAAAGAATCCCACAAAAGACAACAATGAGATGTGTAGATGCCAAACAGGTAATACTAAGGCAAATAAGAAGTACCTCTGAGTAAACAATGTACTTAGGAACTGCGTAAATGCAAACTTTATTCAACTCGCCTATGAGAACATCCATGGCAAGAGAGACCTGTGATGAAAAGCAAACCAATATGTAAGGATGGTAATCTACATTAGTTAGTAATTTCTGATCCATATTCATGATCCCTTTTTAAACACTAAAGTCTCCTGCCCTAAATTAAACCTTTTTATGTCTTTTAACAATCCTAGAGCCCTTCTCGCGCTATCAATACAACCTCTAGATTTCCCTTCGTAAGAAATTCCTGACATCTACTTTAAATTAGAAGGTATTCCCCATTTTTTCCAGCAATTCACCTTTTGGGCTAAGGTCTGGAGATTGCGTTTGGATAGAAAACAATTTTATTTTTGGTGGTTTTAGGAAATTTAGCTTTGGATGTGGCTTTTGGTAAAAGTATCACTAAATCCCTAACCAGTTTTTTAGGCCTTCAAATGGGTGAAAATGGTTGAAGAGAAACAACAAATATTTTGTTGAAGAAAAATGAAAGCAGGAGTCTAAAGTGTAAAGTGGAGATGTCCAACACGTAACCAGCCACTTTACTGGCGGAGGGGCTTGCCTGAAAATTTGAGACCCCAATTTGTTTTGGTTCTGGAGAACAAGTTTAGGTTAGAAAGTTTGGTATAAGAAACAAGCACCCTCAATGTGAAGTCAAAACGTGACACTCAATCTGGGACTGAGCATGACTAAGTTTAGATAAAAGCATATTGGCTTTTACTGATTAGTGAGGGAAAAAAAATGCTTTAACTGCTTTCTTCTCAGTTATTGACGTTGATCTCCTAATTATAAGACAACAAGAACTAATATTGACCTATAATAACAAGAGGACCAGAAAAATGTCATAATTAATTACCTTTGAAGTAACAAGGACAATTACACGACCATACGCATAGACGGCACTGTTAAAGCTTCCTGTCGGGTTAACACACAGGGACACAACCTATTAAATTGAAAACCATAATCACAGTAAATAACATAATCACACAGGGCAAAGCTCAAATAGTAGAATGTATTCAATATACACTAATCAACTGCTGCATCAAGAACCCACAATTTTCTACAAACATATGCAAACCCCAAACCCCAACATCCACCCTCATCCCGTGCCCCTCCCGAAAGAGAAAAGGAAAAAGAGAGAAGTAAAAACAATGACATCATAAGAGACACCGAAAGAAAAAATCCCAGTTGATGACTTCAGGATTTTACCTTCTGTGCAAACGTCGCAATGCTGATGGATTGTGGACATGTTGGATCACTCATTAGCTTAATTAATTCATCTGCTTTCACTCTGCACAAGGAAAAGTAACATACATGTATCAAACAGCAATATAGTTCTTGCACCTCGTGAAGTTTATTCCCAAAAGTGGTTCAAAAATATAGGTCAAAGCAACCAAATACGTGACTTAAATATGGGAGGTAGAAAATGGTTTCAATAAGAAAAATCATTAAAGCTACAGGAGATAGGGCTAACAATCTAAGAGAAGAGTATCCAGGTACCTGACATTTTCTTTTGTACCAGTGATAGTTCTGATTCGTCTGGCTATTTCCATTTCATATTTTCGGTAAGCCTGTTACGAAAGAATTTGTGTTAAACTATAGAATATCAGAAGTAGCCCAAATCTGGATTGTGGATTAGTAGTAGTTTTATAAAATATCAGAAATTACTTAACCCAAATTAACATCCTTAGGATCTCAAATAGAACTCTGGACTAAAGCTCTGTACAGTAAGATGGAATATAATAATTCAAAATGCATCTGATGACATTCGAATTAAACAAGCAACTATTTCTTTTTCTTTTATTAAAAAATGACCATATTAGCCAGAAGGTGCAAGTAGCACGCATTGAGGATAAAACGAGAGAATCACTTGAGATGGTATGTTGATGTCCTTCATCGACCCACAGATGCAGCTGTCCATAGGTGTGAAACTATGGGGAGTGAAGGTGTTAAAAAGAGGACGAGGTAGACCTAAAATCACATGGAAGGAAGTTGTCTTGAAATACCTACAATTACCTGGAATCAATCAAGACTTAGCTAAAGATAGGCACAATGGAAGAAAAAGATCCATATAGGTGAAATCTACTACTTGGGAACAAGTTTTAGTCTTATTAATACGTGGATTTTGGACCTATTGCTTTTTTAGGAGTATTTTAACCTTATCATAGATTTCCATGCCAGTAAAAAATATTGTTGTCGAGTTGAGGGATTTGAGACATAAGCTTTGATAAGAGGAAGGCAAATCCATGGACGCGACTCTCATGTCTAATGAATGTTTAGATTCTAGACAGAAAAGCAACAAGCGGTGTATTGTTTGCAAGTTAGACATCGAGAAAGCTGATGATATGTCAATTGGAACTCTCTGATGAACATGCTTGAGGATTTGGGATTGGTAGAAGATTAGGGATGTCAATAGATATTTAAAAACCGACTAAACCGACCAAACCGTACCATACCGAGCTGATTTATAGGTTTCTTTTAATCAAACCATAGGTTTTTATATAAATCTATAACCGTTTACAGTTTTTATATAAATCTATAACCGTACTGATAATTAGGATAAGTTTTTTCTTTTATAAAAATAATCCGAAAAAATACCAAATCGTACCGAATAAATTTACATGTGCAAAATATATTTATATATTAAGTATAAAAATAATAAAGTATTAAATTTTTCCTTGGGTCTTGGAATTACGAAAACAGTTACAAGCCAACAAGTAATTAAACTCAAAATCCTAATTCTCAAACCTATTATGCTACTCCTATTGAAGCTAAATTATTTTCAGCATATTCACTAACAAGACACAAGGGTTTGCAGCGATTATGAGCAGCAAACTACAATGTATTAAATTTGTTTCCTTACGTATGATTTAGATTTATGATTTTAAATATTTAATCTTCTATAGATTTTATTCTTGAGTCCTAGTCCCAGCTTGGTTAATATCTTTTCACTCGTGTGATTTAAATTTTTTTGTATTAATTTGCTTAGTTTCTTTTACGTTGTTGTAGAATAGTTGATGAATCTATACTTGAGTCATCTTTCATATTTTCTTAATTCATCACCCTTTAAAATGTAAAAATGTCTAAAGAGTTTTGCTAAGTCCTATAAAAATACGTATGTTATTGCTTTCAACTTCTACTAGTGACTTTTACATGATATTTAAATAACATATCGAAAATTAACCGAACTGTACCAATATCGAAGAGAAACCGATATGATTGGGACGGTTTCGAAAAGTCTAATTTTGGTAATATATAATAGAATAACCGAAAAATTGGTATGGTACAAATTTTGCAAAATAACCGGCCGAACCGAACCATTGACACCCCTATAGAAGATGGATCAAGTGGATTTCCTTTTGTATCAGTACAGTTAGATATTCTGTCCTTGTTAATGGGAAACCAGTGGGGTTTTTTTTTTTTTTGCAGCTCAAAGAGGGTTACAACAAGGAGATCCTCTTTCTCCTTCCTTATTTTTACTGGTGATGGAATGTTTTAGTAAATGCTATCTGTTACATATGAGAATGGAGAGATAAGAGGATTCAGAGTCAAAATAGTAGCAAAATCCCATGGAAATCTCACATTTATTGTATGGTGTTGTCTGATGCGGAGATTGAGCAACTTAGGCATCTGCGGCTCAAACTTGTATATTTTGAAGCAATTTGCGGTCTTCATGTTAACTGGAGAATAAACTTTTCATATCCAGTTAATTTCACAAATTGCAGCAGGCCTACTTGAACTTTAGGATGTCAGGCTGGCACTCGGTCAACTGTCTATTTGGCATTGCCTTTAGGGGCCAAGCATAGAGCTAATAGTATTTAGGAAGCAGTCTAGGAGAAATGTGAAAGAAGGCTAGAAAGCTGGAAGAAGCAGTATTTATCAAAAGAGGAAGATTGGTACTAGTTAACAATATGCTGGGCTCAACACATGTGATGTCTCTTTTCTCTTTGCCTACTAAGGTTGAGAAAAGAATTGACAAGCTACAGAGGAACTTTATTTGGCAAGGTAATAAAGAACAGAGGATATTTAATTTAGTGAAATGGAACCTATCGAGGCTAAGGAAAATGGTGGACTGAGGATTAGAAACCTCCGAAAACACAATAGAAGCTTGTTGATGAAGTGGCTATGGAGATATAACTCGGAGATTGATGCCCTTTGAGTTGGTGTGATTAAGAACAAAAACGGAGTAGAGAATCAATGGTGCACCAGAGAATTAAAAGCTGCATATAGAGTCTCAATTTGGAGAATAATTAGAGCTCACTGGTCTTGTTTCACGTCTAGAATAGGGTTCAAGGTGGGCAATGGGATGAGGATACCCTTCTGGAAGGATATGTGGATTGGAAATGTGCCTTCAATAGACTGGGAGATCGATAGGGCTACAAAATTTTACAACCACTTAAGCACATTCAAACGGCTTACTAATTCAGAAGATGGCATTGCAACAGTAAAAGAATGTTTACTGTGTCTTCTTGGAAGCAAATCTGGAATACAAAAGCCCCTCTCAAGGTAGCTTGTTTTACCTGGATAGTGAGCAAAGAAGCTTGTCTTACTTACGAGAATTTACAAAAAAGAGGGTTGACTCTATGCAGTAAATGCTTCCTACGCGGGACCCTATAGTATTCATCATTTGTCTTTGCATTGCCAAGTTACTGTCCAACTGTGGCAGCTTTTATGAACATAATTCGTCTGCAGTGAGTAATGCCTAGTTCAACAACTGATTTGTTAGCTGCTGGAACATAATTGGGCTTAGTAATGGCAAACTTAGATGGTGTAATACGATACCTTGTACTTGGTGGATTATTTGGACCGAAAGGAATAGAAGATGCTTTGAAGACTCTGCCAATTCTATCATTAGGATAAATCCAGATGTATTATTTTGTTTTGCACAGGTGTAGAATGGAGAACGTAAATGATACAGAATCAGTCCTACAAATGGCAGAAGCCCTAAAGGATTAGAAGGGGCATACTTTTGCTGTTTTTGCTTCTGTAAATACTGTTCACCTGTTGCAGCACATCTTTTGTGCTTGTTTATTTATAAATTACCTTATCTTTCAAAAAAAAGCCAGTAAAAATATAAAGAATTCTTAATATCATTATTATTACTACTGTTTAGATGTACTTAAACTTATTTTTCACTTTTATTTTTATTTGGTGTGATGATGACATGAGTTGAGCTTAAATAGAGAAACATGGTCAACGAGGATTCATATAGCCAACCTCAACTTGTTTGGGATTGAGAGATAGTTATTTTTGTTGTTTATTTCAAGCTAAAAGAAGACTCAAATGAACTTGATCAAAATGTCTCAATAACTTTTTAAACATGCAAGGATCGCATAGTTAAATGTAAGCAGTTCCAAGAACTTGGACCAACAGCTCCCAAAACACAATTGGATGCGTAAATGATTATGTTAGTAGGGAAAGAGTTAACTTTAAAAGTCATTACTTCCTCTGTCACATGAAATGTGATACTACTTCACCGACCATGGAGTTTATGTTAACCTGACTTTTTGTTAATGTATTAGTAGTGGTGAAAGAAAAATATAAAAACAGTTGTTGAAAAATTAGTCTGATATAGCAAAATCACATCAATGTATATAGTTCCAATGGCTTTTAACTCTAGCAACTGTGCAAATCAAATAGAATAACAGTATTAATAAAATGGTGTCAAACATTTGGGATATCCAAATGGAAGAATGCCACATAAATTAGGATAAAGGGAGTAACTGTTTAGGAATCCTCACTCCCGAGCTTCTGCAAAGAACACTATACTTTATGCAGCAAGAAGCATAATAATCTGATAAATCTGCAATGAAATTTCAAATATTGTTTTGCAAGGTTACCTTGTTAGAACCCAATCCCAGTGCTTCATTCTGTGAAGCTATTTCGTTGTAAATCATCAATCTTTTCTCCTCCAGCTTTTGAGCATTTTCTGATACCCTGATTGTATTTCCTGCTATATCCAAAATTGCAAACTTGAAATCTACGCATATATTTACAAGTATTAGAAATAGAAAGAAAAACATCTAAATGTTTCATATTGCCACTTGGAGATTGGTGTATCATACACTATTTGATAAAAGGATATCATCCAGTTGACTTTATAAAAAGTAGTAAAAATTTTGACAATAAATTTTTATATTTAGACTATGGAGAAAAAGACCAGAATAGTCCTTTAAATATAGGGGTAGCTCTAACTTGGTCTTTTATATATTTCATTGAGCATGAACACTCCTTATCTTTGTAATTAGTGAGCACCTTTAGTCCAGGTTAGTCTCAATTCCATTCACTAACATAAAGATATCAGCTAAGGCTAAAACAAAATTAATGGGACTAATGGAACTAATGGGAAAAGAGACAGCACTAATGGAACAGAAAGAAGCCGCAAGTATTAGCTTATGAAAAATTCGCTTACCAATTGACGAAGTTATCAAACTAGCGAATTATGTGGATGCCTAACTCACGAGAATCTCCAGAAAAGAGGACTTCATATACGCAGTAGGTGCCTGAGCACAGCCGGTATACAGAATGTCTGGAAAAGGATAAGCTGAACACTGGAACTCACTGCCTTCAGTCATCTGGTGGATCGTTTGGAAGGAAAGGACCACTAGAATATTTTAAAGCAAAAAAAGAATCTGTAATTAGTATTAAGTATAAATGCATTTCTTTCCTGTTCTTTGGTAATATGGCAAGTGCTAATGAACAGCAGCCATGATTTACTTTTTGAGCTCATTACACAATATGTAATGTGGCTATTCCTTGTAAATATTTTGCAGTACTTTGCTGCCAATTAGTGTTTACCAATCAAAAAAAGAATCAATGTTTTACTTTTTCTCATCCTTCACTTGAGTCTTCCTCGATTATTCTTCTGTTCCCGATTGGTTAGTCTTCCTCTTCCATACTAATCCCAGCAGGAACACCCACCCCCCCCCCCCTCTCTCTCTGTATGCGGCCATTTTCAGCATCTTGGATATTTGAATGGTAGAAAAGGAGAAAAACTAGTAGGAGGTAAATTTTCAAGAAAGGAGTCTCTGGGAGCCTGGTGATGACATTGACTGTCATCACTAGAGAACTTCTGTTTGAAGAAAGAAGACCGCGAACAGATATATTTTTGCATAGAGATGAAGACAGGAACATATTTACAAGTCAAATGATCGGGTTACTGGTAAGAGTATTTTCTTCTTTTGGATACCTTTATGCTTTACTCAACCTAAGAAACTAACAGAAATTCATTTTATAGCCTTTTTCGGCCAAGCTTCTTAAATCAGCTTATTTTGAGAAGTGCTTTTTCTCAAAAGTGGGGTAACTTGACCAAGGACAAAGCTCAGGGGTTAGGGGAGAAGTTGTTGGCTATCAGGGCCTGGATGAGTATGGGGGACACGTCTAGTATGTAGTCCAAGACTGCGGATTGCATTAGGGTAGTTGCTGGAGAGGTCTTAGGGGTCACGAAGGGTTCTCCTGGGGGTCATAAAGGGGACTGGTGGTGGAATGGAGAGGTTCAAGGTAAAGTGGAAGCTAAGAAAGCTGCTTATTTGAAGCTAGTAGAGAGTACAAACGAGGAGGAAAAAATGACTTATGGGGAGTGTTACATAAAGGCAAAGAAAGAGGCGAAGTTAGCAGTTACGACGGCTAAGAACGCAGCGTTTGCTCGTTTTTACGAGGAGCTCGAGGGCAAAGGCGGGGACAAGAGGTTGTACCGGTTGGCCAAGGTGAGGGAGAGGAAAGCCCGTGACTTAGAGCAAGTCAAGTGCATCAAGGACGAGGATGGAAAAGTGTTGATGGACGAGGCACTCATTAGGAGAAGATGGCGGACATACTTCCATAACTTGTTGAATGAGGAGGGGGATAGACGAATTGTTCAGGGTGAGTTGGAGCACTCTGAGAGTCGGCAAGATTTTGCGTATTGTAGGCGGATTACGGTATAGGAGGTGGAAGGGGCGATGCGTAATATGTGCAGGGGCAAAGCAACGGGGACAGACGAAATCCCGGTGGAATTCTGAAAGAGCGCGGGGCGGATAGGTTTGGAGTGGCCCACTGGGCTGTTTAATGTTATTTGTAAGACAAAGAAGATGCCCGAAGAATGGAGGTGGAGTACGATGGTTGCACTTCACAAGAACAAGGGTGATATCCAAAATTGCAATAATTATAGGGGTATCAAGTTATTGAGTCACACTATGAAGGTTTGGGAAAGGGTGGTGGAGGCCAGGGTGAGGAGGTGCGTGTCTATTTCCGAGAATCAGTTTGTATTCATGTTGAGGCGTTCGACTACGGAAGCGATTCGTCTGGTAAGGAGATTAGTGGAGCAGTACAGGGAGAGGAAGAAGCATTTGCATATGGTGTTTATTGACCTTGAGAAGGCATACGATAAAGTTCCGAGGGAGGTCCTGTGGAGGTGTTTGGAGGTTAGCGGTGTTCCGGTAGCGCACATTAGGGTGATTAAGGATATGTATGATGATACTAAGACTCGGGTGAGGGCTGTGGGTAGTGACTCAGACCATTTTCCTGTGGTGATGAGGTTGCAGCAGGGATCAGCTCTTAGCCCAGTTTTGTTTGCCTTGGCGATGGATGTATTGTCGTGTCACATCCAAGGGGAGGTGCCTTGGTGCATGCTATTTGCGATGATATAGTGTTGACTGACGAGACGCGTAGAGGAGTTAACGCGAGGTTGGAGGTTTGGAGACAGACCTTGGAGTCTAAAGGTTTCAAACTGAGTAGAACCAAGACAAAATACTTGGAGTGCACATTCAATGAGACCCATGATGCAGACGTAGAGGTTAAGCTTGATGCTCAAGTTATCCCCAAGAGAGCGAGTTTTAAGTATCTCGGGTCTATTATCCACGGTAACGGGGAGATTGACGAAGATGTCACACATCGCATCGGAGCGGGGTGGATGAAGTGGAGGCTCGCTTCCGGTGTTCTATGTGATAGGAATGTGCCGTTAAGACTTAAGTGTAAGTTTTATCGAGTGGTGGTTCGACCCGCTAAGTTGTATGGGGCTGAGTGTAGGTCAATCAAAACTCCCACGTGCAGAAGATGAGAGTAGCAGAGATAGGGATGCTGAGATGGATGTGTGGGTGTACCAAGCGAGATAGGATTAAGAATGAAGTTATCCGGGACAGAGTGGGAGTAGCCTCCGTGGAGGACAAGATGCGGGAGTCGCGGCTGAGATGGTTCGGACATGTTAGGAGAAGAAGCATTGATGCCCCTATCAGGAGGTGTGAGAGGTTTGCCATGGAGAGTTTGAGAAGGGGTCGAGGTAGGCCTAAAAAGTACTGGGAAGAAGTGATTAGGCAGGACATGGCGCTGCTTCAGCTCACTGAGGACATGACACTTGATAGGAGGGTGTGGAGATCGAGAATTAAGGTAGAAGGTTAGTAGGATACATGTCCCTTCATATTCTTACATTTTTATTACATTATGTGATTGTGTTCGCCTCAGGTATTGTATTCCCTGTTGCTATTATTTTATACTATTTATCCTTTAACTGTCCCCTTTTTTCTCTTCCATCTTTCTTCCTTCCTTGCTTCCCTCTTCTTCTTTCTTACCCTTCCTGAGCCGAGGATCTATTGGAAACAGCCTCTCTACTTGCATTAGGTAGCGGTAAGGTCTGCGTACATACTACCCTCCCCAGACCCAACATATTGGGATCAAACTGGGTTTGTTGTTATTGTTGTTTTCCAAAAGTAATTTTGGTGAGCAGCAATTTATGATTGGCTACTTAATTTGAAAAGTACTTTTGAGCTGCAATTAGTGTTTGGCCAAGCTTTTAAAAAGTGATTCTAAGTGTTTTTTTTTCTCAAAAGTGTTTTTCAAAAAAAGTGCTTTCGGAAAGAAGCTATTTTTTCTGTTTCTGAAAAACTGCTTTAGCTTCTACTCAAAAGCACGCTTTTCCTTATAAAGCTTGGTCAAACACCTTAACTTTGGGAAAAAACACTTTTGGCCCCAAAAAATAAAAGCACGTTTGGCCCGAAAGAAGCTCGGCCAAACAGGCTATTATAGATTGGCCATTATTCAGTCTGCAGTAGCGATTACAGAACATTAATCTAGAATAAAGATTGACATTTTGCTCAAAAAGGTGAGAAAACAGACGAGAAAGGCAACATCAGTGAAATGATTTCCATGTTTCTCCCTTCAAACAGATTTATTAGACTTGCTGACGAACAATAGCAACAACACTAGTTCCATCAAATCAAGTTTCATCTCCGCTTCATCATGCACTTCCTCCGCATTGGTTCTCATAAACCAGTACACGGCAATTGCATGGTCCTTGGCCACAAAGAAGTTTCACAGCTTTGAAGGTGACTTGTAAAAATCCGATGGTTCATCAGACATATCTATACTGATCAGTCACCCGCTTAACATTTAGGTAGTTCTCAAGACTCCATTCCCCAAGTTAGCCTCTAAAAACACTACGTTTTTTTACCACCCCAAATTCCCCAATGGAGGATGTCAAAGCATGGCTGTGAACAGTAGACCCAGATAATCCCAGGTAAGAATTTTTTCATAAGTACATTTCTTGGGAATATTTCTTGGAGAGAGTTTTATCTTCGGAGTTAAGCCTCTTTTCCAAAGGCCTAGCTCCCAGCTTTTATATTTTGTTATCTTTTCCGTCAGTGAATAGCCTGCACTCTAGCCCTGGATCATAAGTGCCAACTTTTTACAAATATAAAGGACTGTTTATGTCCAACTTTGAATATAAGGGATCAAAACAAATCAACCCTTATGGCTTATACTTAAAGGAACGATTAGGGTTTTTCCTCTTAGACAATGCACAGAGCATTTTTTGATAAGGTAAGGTAGTTAAAAAAAATAGGACCATTTCTCAATTTGCGCTTGTCATCCTTGCACAGGGGCTATCATGCTAATCTTCTCTTCATTCTAATTTTATCTGACGTCCCCGAAGGGACATGCACAGAGCATTTTATTTTGAGTTATTATTTATTTGAAATGAAATGCCTAATATAAAAAGAAAAGGAGGAGTAGGAGAAAGGTCAAATCTCCATTTCCACTCCCTCACCAAGATTACACAGTGAGACATACCTGCTGAATGTTTATGACTAGTGACTTCCTTTGGAACCTTGTTAGCCTCTGAAGGAGCATTCATCAATGACTCAGATGCCTTCTTCTCCACAGCAACTGCAGCTTCTTTTGCTGCTTTCCTCTCAGCTTCCAGAGCTGCGGCTTTTTCCTTTTCAACTCTTTCAGCTTCCAGCCTAGCCTGCACCTGATGGAATAAAACTTATTATTACCCACAAGGAAAAAATTCAATCACAAACAACAATTTTGTAATAGATGCAGCATGAGGGGAGACAAATAGACAGCTAGATTTCACAGGAAAGCCAGGGATGCTAGAACCAGGGAATGTGAGCATTAGCACTTGCAGAAGTATGCCACAGGAAAAAAAATCAGTTTCAATAAATATTAAGTTAGTAAATTAACACAAGCACAATTACTTCCTCGTTTGACGATGGTTCTCACAAATAGCTAACTTTGTAAAATCTCCAAAATCACAAAACGGTAGGCGACCAGAGATGCAATTGGATAAATATAGCTTTCTAAACTTTTTTCTCCTTGAAAAAATTTCCTACTAAGCATATGAGAAAATTTCCAATGAGCATATCAAATTGTGCATCTCTCTCGATAGGAGTAAAACACATACCTTGGCTTCTGCTCTGATCATTTCTTGCCGGGCTTTTTCTTCTTGAAGAGCTTTTTCTTTCCTCTTGGCTTCTTCACGAGCTGCATCATCTCTTATTCTCCTTTCTTCAATTTGGGATCTGTGTTCGTGATCCCTTTGTACAGCAGTTAGGTGATCATCAAGTGCTTCTGCACTACAGTAATACAATTGAAGTCAAAAGTATATTTTTACTAAAACTAAACTGTAGGAACATGCAAATGGTGATTAAACTTCAAATTCTGGGTACTCCGAGCATGTATAGAGTTGTGAGAAAGCACGGGAGAAAATATATTATTGATGTAATTCATATGTTACAATAAGCCCTATATATATACACACACACAACATGTCCTACTCCTAATATATATTGGATTAGGGTTATTTATTTACTCCTATTTACATTAGTATTCTAACACTCCCCCTCAAGCTGGTGCATATAAATCATATGTACCGAGCTTGTTACATATGTAGTTAATACGAGTACCAGTGAGGGACTTGGTGAAAATATCTGCAAGTTGATCATTCGACTTCACAAACTTTGTAGCAATATCTCCCGAGAGTATCTTTTCTCTAACAAAGTGACAGTCAATCTCAATGTGTTTAGTTCTCTCATGGAACACTGGATTTGACGCAATATGAAGAGCAGCTTGATTATCACAAACAAGTCCCATCTGACTAATCTCACCAAATTTCAACTCCTTGAGCAACTGTTTGATCCAAATTAGCTCACATGTCGCCATAGCCATCGCTCGATATTCTGCTTCTGCACTAGACCGAGCAACCACATTCTGTTTCTTGCTCTTCCAGGACACCAAATTTCCTCCTACCAAGACACAATACCCAGACGTAGAACGTCTATCAGAAGGTGATCCTGCCCAATCAGCATCTGAGTATCCAACGATCTGCTCATGGCCTCTATCCTCAAACAATAAACCTTTGCCTGGAGCTGATTTTATATAACGAAGAATGCGAACAACTGCATCCCAATGACTATCACACGGAGAATCCATAAACTGACTCACAACACTCACAGAAAAGGAAATGTCAGGTCTTGTCACTGTAAGGTAATTTAATTTACCAACCAATCGTCTATATCTTGCAGGATCGCTAAGAGGCTCCCCCTGTCCTGGCATAAGTTTAGAATTCGGATCCATCTAGGTGTCAACCGGTCTACAACCTGTCATTCCTGTCTCTTCAAGAATATCTAAGGCATACTTTCGTTGTGAGATCACAACACCTGAACTAGACTGAGCAACCTCAATACCCAGAAAATACTTTAGTTTGCCCAGATCCTTAGTCTGAAAGTGTTGCAAGAGATATTGCTTCAATTTAGTAATACCATCCTGGTCATTGCCGGTAATAACAATATCGTCAACATAGACCACCAGATAAATACAGAGACTCGAGGCAGAATGCCGATAGAATACAGAGTGATCAGCTTCACTCTGAATCATGCCAAATTCCCGGATAACTGTGCTGAATTTACCAAACCAGGCTCGAGGAGACTGCTTTAGACCATAAAGTGACCGACGCAAACGACATACAAGGCCACGAGACTCCCCCTGAGCAACAAACCCAGGTGGTTGCTCCATATAAACTTCATCCTCAAGGTCACCGTGTAAAAAAGCATTCTTAATGTCCAGCTGATAGAGAGGCCAATGGCGAACAACAGCCATGGATAGAAAAAGGCGGACTGATGCTATCTTAGCCACAGGAGAGAAGGTATCACTGTAATCGAGCCCAAATATCTGAGTATATCCTTTGGCAACAAGACGAGCCTTTAGACGATCAATCTTACCATCCGGACCAACTTTGACTGCATACACCCAACGACAACCGACAGTAGATTTACCTGAAGGAAGAGGGACGAGCTCCCAAGTACCACTCGTATGTAAAGCAGACATCTCGTCAATCATAGCCTGTCGCCATCCTGGATGAGACAATGCTTCACCTGTTGACTTAGGGATGGAAACATAGGACAAAGAAGATAGAAAAGCATAATAGGGTGATGACAAACGATGATAACTCAAACCGACATAATGGGGATTAGGATTAAGGGTGGTTCGTATACCTTTCCGAAGTGCAATTGGTTGATTAAGAGGAGACAAGTCCGCAGTATTAGCAGGGTCAGGTGCAGGACGTGAATCAGTTGGGCCTGATGCTGGGCGCGGACGACGATGATATGTCAAAAGTGGTGTTCCTGTGGCAGGGAGTCTAGGAGGAGCCACACAAGACTCCTCAACGGTTGGAATGGATAAGATTTCTATAGCGGAAGATGAAGGAGGAGCTATAGGAGACTCAAGTAAGACTTCTGTGGCGGAAGAAGAAGGAGGAGCTATAGTAGACTCCTTAAAGGTCGGAATAGGTAAGACCGCAGATATATCAAGGGGGTCAGAATGGTCAGAAGAGGTAAAGAAAGGTTTAGACTCAAAAAATGTGACGTCAGAGGACATAAAGTACCTATGAAGATCAAGTGAGTAACAACGATATCCCTTTTGAACACGAGAATAACCAAGGAAGACACACTTGAGAGCACGAGGAGCTAACTTATCTTTTCCAGGGGCTAAGTTATGAACGAAACAAGTGCTCCCAAAAACACGAGGGGGAACAGAGTATACGGGTGATTGGGGAAACAATACTGCATACGGTATTTGATTCTGGATGGGAGAGGAAGGCATCCGATTAACTAAATAACAAGCGGTGAGAACTGCATCGCCCCAAAAACGCAGCGGAACATGAGATTCAATGAGAAGTGTGCGAGCAGTCTCAATGATGTGCCTATTCTTTCTCTCTGCAACCCCATTTTGCTGAGGGGTATAAGGACAAGAGGTCTGATGAATAATTCCTTGAGAAGTCATAAACTGTTGAAATTGAGTGGATAAATATTCTAAGGCATTATCACTGCGAAAAGTGCGAATAGAGACACCAAATTGATTTTTAATTTCAGCACAAAAATTCTGGAATATAGAAAACAACTCAGAACGATCTTTCATTAAGAAAATCCAAGTACATCTTGAATGATCATCAATGAAACTAACAAAATAACGAAATCCCAAGGTTGAACTGACTCTACTAGGACCCCATATATCAGAATGAACTAAAGAAAAAATAGACTCTGCGTGACTCTCAATACTACGAGGATAGGGGGCTCGGGTATGTTTCCCGAGCTGACATGACTCACACTCTAATATGGATAAACTAGACAAACTAGGCACCATCTTCTGAAGCTTGGATAAGCTTGGATGTCCTAAACGTCTGTGAATTAGGTCCGGAGGATCTGTAACTAGACATGCCTTGGAGGTTTTTAGGGAGTTAAGGTAGTAAAGCCCTTCTGATTCAAGTCCTGTTCCAATCGTCTGCCCTGTACTGCGGTCCTGCATAATAAAAGAATCATCAATAAAATATATACCACAATGGAGGGCACGAGTCAAACGACTAACAGATGCAAGATTAAAAGGACAACCAGGGACATAGAGAACGGAATCTAGAGTGACGGAAGGTAGGGGATTTGCTTGTCCAACTCCTTTTGCTTTAGTTTGAGACCCATTGGCTAAAGTAACAGAGGGAAGAGACTGTGAATACGCAATATTTGACAAAAGTGATTTATTACCAGAGATATGATCAGAAGCGGCTGAGTCCACAACCCATTGTTCAGGAGGACTAGACTGGGAAACACAAGCAAAAGAATTACCAGCAACAGAAGTATTAGTCTGAACGATAGAAGCTACTTGTGGAGATGTCTGCTTACTTGCTTGATACCGAAGGAACTCATTATACTCCCCTTCAGATAAAGAAAATCCCTGGTTACCTGTAGTCTCAGTCTGAGCAACATAAGCATTTTTGGGTGGGCGGCCATGTAGAGAATAGCATACATCACGAGTGTGTCCAAGTTTATGACAATAAGAGCACTTGGGTCTAGATCTTCCAAAACGACCTCCTCCTCGTCTATTCTCCATAGTATGAGATGCCCGATTGTCCACTGATTGGGATACGAGGACAGATGAGTCAAGAGCCTGTGATGAGCTCGCTGGGTGACTAGGTGCTGCAGCAAGGCGAAGTAATCGAGAGAATAATTCATCAACTGTGGGGACGGTCGGACTAGCCAAAATCTGGTCACGTACTGAATCAAGGTCATTAGGGAGTCCAGCGAGTGTAAGAACTAGAAACATCTTCTGTCGTTGCTCTTGTTGCTTTTCAATACTAGCAGAAACTGGCATCAATGTCTCAAATTCTTCCATGACTGCCTGAACTTGTCCCAAGTAAGTAGACATATCCAATTCCTGTTTCTTCAAGCTTGTCATTCGCGATATTACATCATAGAAACGAGATATGTCATTAGTGTATAGATTACGAGCCTTTTCCCAAACTAAATAACATGTCTGGAATGGACGGAACAAGGGCATCAATTTGGAATCAATAGATCGCCACAGGATACTACATAACTGAGCATCGACCTTCTCCCACTGCATTTTGGTCTTTTCATCACCTTCGCTAGCCTTTTTTGTTAAATGATCTTGAACTCCTTGACCTTTATACCACAACTCGACCGATGAAGCCCAAGCTAAGTAGTTTGAACCTCCGATTAAAGGTTCTGAGGTAATCATAACACCGGAACTGCCAGAACCCGGGTTTCTAGACCCGAAAGCATCGACTCCCAAAGACATGGTTGGATTATCACCAAATAACAACAAGAATCAACTGAAAATTCTCTGAAACAGATGAAGAAAACACTGTGTTTGCCGGAAAAGTACTGTAGCTGCCGGAAAAAACTCAAAGTGGTCGGAATTAAAAAATAAAAATATGGACAGGCTCGGAATTACTGGGCGATCCAACTGTCCTGAAGGAGCGAAGCCAAAAACTGACCGGAAGTGGTCTCACGCGCCGGCGCGTGGGTTCACGCGCGTGAACTCTGGTGGCGCGTGGGGGCGCGTGTGCAACTGTTTGCCGGAGATTTTTCTGGGGTTTGGTCGCCGGACAGTGGCGACTCTTGTGGTAGTGTTGGATTTTGCACAACACTTACAAAAACAAAGCAGACGCAAACAGGCTTGAAAAAGTCGCCGGAAAAAGGGTTCCGGTGACTGATTTCTCTTCCCGGAATTGCTGGAATTTATGCACAGCAATAGATCTCTCACAATTGCTCTGATACCATGTGAGAAAGCACGGGAGAAAATATATTATTGATGTAATTCATATGTTACAATAAGCCCTATATATATACACACACACAACATGTCCTACTCCTAATATATATTGGATTAGGTTATTTATTTACTCCTATTTACATTAGTATTCTAACAAGAGTGAACAAGAAACATTAAAAAAAAAAATTGTCAGTTGCAAAGTTTTTTTTATTGAGACCAAGGGCATGCATTTTTTTAAAATTGAGACCAAGGGCACGCAAGTTGATTGAATGAGAAAATATTCACTTGCAATCAAAGTGACATGACTTCCTGTTGGTGCCCCTTCTATACAGTAACTCGGCTCGCTGCCCATACCCCTGAATCTGTTTTACACCTTCATCTGTAATTCATGTCAACAAGAAATGATGAGCAAATCACCCCATTCACTTTCATTCCTAACCTAAACAACATTATTGGTTCATGATCAATTGTCAATCTAACATCCTTAGTGAATTTTTTGGTAAGTGAATTCCTCACAAACCAGCTCATATTTAAGTAATTGAGATTTGATTGGTATGTCTTCAGCAATTATATTATTTCCATTGGTCCTAGTCGAGTTGCAGCAGCAGCAGATGAAGTGAAGACCACAGTACAGATAAAACAAATACCCAGGTCTTTAGTGATTAAATAGATAATTTTTCCATCAGTTCCAGCAGACCACCATTGGACCAACACCCGCTGAGAAACATCTAACTTGTTATACATCATCGAACAAAGAGAAAACTATTAACTAAATGACAAACTTAATGCAAAAACAAGTTTTTTTTCACAAAATCAGAGTAATACGCCTTACATTTTACGTTGGTACTGCATGTCAAATTTTCTGTTCATTTCCCTTTGAGCTTCAATATTTCTCTCAACCCGTTCCAGTGTGGAGGCAAGCTTCTCATTTTCATCCATTAACTCAGCTTCAAGTGCTGATAGTTGATCTCTCATTTCCTCCTGTTGTAAGGTAATAAGAGAAAGAGATTTGGTTTAATATATTCATCCTTCTTTTCTCCTAAGCGAAGCAAGGCGTGGACATGGACAGAGAAAGTTAAGGAAGCATATAAGTGAAGTTACAAACCGCAATAGTAAGCTGGTGCTCATGAGCTAATTCAGATAAAGCACTTTCTACTAATCCCACTTTATCCATTAGATCATGTTGCAGTTCAATGCCCAAGTCTTCTTCAGAATGGTCGCTATCACTGAAACAACATGAGAAATGCTGCACTAAGTATTAACCAAAAATGAAACAGAAATCTATTACGTATTAATTAAAGACACCTGCAAAGAGCTGGCTTATAACTTACTGTACTACATGAAGTCCATGAGTTTAAGGAACCATAGGAATAACTTTATGACACACCTAAAAAACCTTTATGCGGTAATATTAAGTGCTTCCGCACCCCTCGCACCCCCACTCCACCCCCGTCACACATACACCTATCCTCCTTATTTGGCTAAGGATGTCCTAACTCTTGGCTCAATAAGTAAATGCTATAAACAGGTAATGCCTTATACAACTATAGAGCCAAGCAATTATGAGATGTTTAACATGGGAAGGGCATTCGTAGCAACATATTTCACAGCTTGTTTCTCCGTTTTAATAGACCTCCTCTCATTCTTACACACTATAAGTCTATAACGTTTGCAATTGTTAAGTACTTACCTCAGATAGATTTCGTCACAGGCAAAACGTTTTCCCCCCATAACAAAATGATCACCAACTTCATCCTTAGTGTCTCTTTCCAAATCCTCCATGTCGTCATCACACACTTGCATAATAAAGCCTCTCCGAGAATTATTCTTTGAAGCCGAGAGTTCTCTGAGTAAAGACAGAATAGACCATAACACAGAAAATTTACTATCCAAATGGAACTAAAATGCTTGATGTGATTTCACTAAGAAACCTCATTAAAATAACATACCGAGATTCTGCTTTGGTAAAAGGTATTGGAAATTTCGATGATCCATTGAGCTTCTTCTCTATCGAGTTAAGCTCGACCAATAAAGCATCAAAGCTCCAATCAGGGTTTGGATCCAGGGTCACTCCATCAACATTTTTAGGCAACGGAAGTTGCAGTTTAACAGCACCCCTGAAGAAAATAACCATAACTCAGCACAAACTAAGCAACAAATAAAATATTGTAGTTACAGAGGTTATAAACAAAAACTTCTGTTCCAGAATTTCTATAAACTTGTTGCAATAAAAGGAAAACTGAAATGTGATGTTATCTCTACAACTATGAGAAAGGTATTTTGTCAAACATATGCATAGAGGTCACATGAACCAACCCCTGCCTAAAAGAAAACTAAAAAATGGCATCAATTTTTCGTGGACTGCTACAAATAGAGAAAGAGATGAAAAAATAGGTATAGGAAAGGAGTACTAACTTACATTATTGTTTCCTGCCTTAAGAACACCTTTAAATAAAGCTGTTGTGTACAATGCTGGCTTCACACACTTGAGTCTTGAAATTTGAGATATAATTAATTATCTGTAACAATTAAAAAGCAAAATTTACAAACAGAAAACGTAAAAGATCATAACATGAACACCCATAAGAGAAATTTAAAAACAAAACCCTAATTTTACTAATACAGATAAGAGTATGAATTGGGGGGGAGAGGGGGGGATAGAAAAAAGGGATAAAGGGGGCACTGATTTGAGATCAAAGTTTCATTCTTTATATTAATTTCTCCAAGATTTATTTAACAAAAGGCTCTACTCTCCGTGAAGTGTCTACCTTTGAAGTTTTCTTGGATTTGCAGTTGTGGTTTCTTAAAATAATAGCTATAGAAATTCAATAAAATTAAATGGAACTATTCCGAATTGGATAAACGGAATGTTGAATAAATCATAAGCTGAGGCTATGAGTTTTGAGAAATTGAAGAGGAAGCGATGAAGGGCGGGAGAAAAGGAAGCTTAACGTGAAAGAGGAAGTGGAAGTAAGGTTGTGCATAACATGGTAAATACCAAATTATGGTATTCCATATTTTGGTATTTGGTTTAAGTTTTTAAAATAATTTGGTATTAGGTATGGTATTTGGTATTTAAAAAAATAATACTGAAATACCGATACCGTACCGAAATATATACTAAATTACATTACCGATATTATTGACTAACATACTAAGTTACACAATACTTTTCTTTGGCATTCATATGGAGGTTAGTAGTAAAGTCCGTGAACTTCTTTAAGGAAAATGGAGGAACAAGGTAGGATGCATATTCTAATTCTTACTCTCTAGGTAGGGTTGTAAATAGTGCTTGCCTCAACGCTAATAGCGTAAGGCGTAGCGATGCAAGCATTCATCGCCTTTTTCCTATGTTGCATCGCGTTTTCAAAATAGCGCTCGCCTTTGCCTGTGTAGCGAGAGGCAACTGTAGCGTCACTCTTTTAAAAAAAAGCGCAGGGATTAAAAGAAAAAGTCCCGCTATTAGGGCTTTGAGGGGCTTCTTTCTTCTTCAAGCAGACCAGCGATTTCTTTCTCCAAGTTGACCCAGCCACAACGATTCTTCTTTCTTTCTTCTTCATCTCTTCTGCCATTTTCTTCTTTATCCAAGTCGACCAAACGAGGTAAGCTTCTCTTCTTCTCCTTTGTTCTTCTTCTGCCGTTTTTTTTCTTTCTTCTTCTTTCTCCTTTCTCCTTTCTCCTTTCTCCTTTCTCCTTTCTCCTTTCTCCTTTCTCCTTTCTCCTTTCTCCTTTCTTTCTTTCTTCCTTTTTCTTGTTGTTCTCTTTTTTTTTTTTGCTCTGTTTTTTATCGAGCAGCATTCAACTCTGCTTTTACTCTGTTTTTTATCAAGCAACACTATCTATTGAGTTTTTAATTTTTAAATTGATATATTTATTAATATATTATTGCTATTGAGTTTTTAGTTTTATAATATACATATATATATATATATATATATATATATATATATATATATATATATATATCATTAATA